>PQXN01000250.1:0-55318 GCA_004786275.1 Botryotinia convoluta
CAAGAAAATTCAAATATCTTATTTATTATTTAAAAAATAACTCCCTTAACCCCCTCAATTCTTTTACTCTAAAGCTGAAATCCCCTATTTCAGACACTAAAACACCTAAACACTAAAACCTCCTACCGCCAAAAAAATCCACCCAAAAAACCGCCCCCCCTCCCAAGAAAAAGAAAAACCAAAACCCAGGGGAAAAAAAAGAAAGAAAAAGACAACATGAATATCCATTCCATCCATCCATCAGGCTATCAATAACATTCTCACCCTGTAGCGACTGTATCGAGATGCAAGATGCAAGGCTGTACTGTACTATACTATACGTACGTACATATGTGATACGATGCGGAAGATACAGACAACACTTGTCCTCCGGCTAGCTAGCTATCTCTCCTGCTGACCATGATTAATTAATTGACTACTACTGAAGTTCCCTCCAATCACATCACACATCTTCAAATCATCTCACAATTCAAAAAACATCACATCACATTCAAATCAACAACCAAGAACTTCAAAATATTATCAATCAGATCCACGACCATATAATTTCACTCGTATGCTATGTATGCGTATAAACACAACTGCTCGATCGTGATCCCACATACATCCATCCCCAATCCATTCCATCCCTCAACCCTCTAGACAACCCGTCTAGTACCAGGGTGAAAAAAACCATAGAACGCCAACCAGCTAATCAAGCTAAACAGGTTTGCTCAAAAAAGACAAAAAAAGTTAATGTATGCATGCCATTAATCATGAAATCCTCCTTCACAAATACCAAACCGCGGGGTATTAAAGTGTCGCTACAAAACAATGGACGTTCCAGGAAAACTCCTCCCGTAAACAGGATGCTAGACTGTCTTACACACCAAAGCAAAAGCAGAGGTATAGACTATCAAAAAGTTTTTGATTCGAGGAATGTATCGCTATGTCAAGACCAGATTGAGATAGAAAACGTAGTCGAAAGTCGAAATGAATGATTCACAAAAAGAATCAGGAAAGAGCGAAACCCTGCCGTAAACAGCATGCTAGACCGTCTAAAAAAGACTATCAAAAGTAACATAAGCCCATCCTAACTCCAGCGAGAACCATAATCGAAAGTGTATTGTATCGACGCGTATGTGAAAGAGTATGAGATGATGCCATGACAAAGATGGTAGAGGTGAAAAAATGTTTAACCACCGAAACCATAGAGGGTACGGCCTTGTCTCTTCAAAGCGTAGACGACGTCGAGGGAAGTGACGGTCTTGCGCTTGGCGTGTTCGGTATAGGTGACGGCATCACGAATGACACCCTCGAGGAAGGTCTTCAAAACACCACGGGTTTCTTCGTAGATCACTGTTGAAAGACGCGTCAATAAATAAATCTTTGTGGAAATATTATCACACATCAAAGCCATGAAGACTGAAGACGCGATGGGGTAGGATGGGATAAAAACTTACTGGCAGAAATACGCTTGACACCACCACGACGAGCAAGACGTCTGATAGCCGGCTTGGTGATACCTTGGATGTTGTCTCTCAAAATCTTACGATGACGCTTAGCACCACCCTTTCCGAGACCCTTTCCGCCCTTTCCGCCTGTAGAAGAATATCATTAGTATGTTGAACCATGATTGAAGTGATGATATATTATTGAAGTAAGATAATCATTGTTGTAGGTAGGTATATCGACATCATAAAGATGTGGATACCTTATCGCGTTGATAGATGATGAAGTGGAGTGAGATCAAAACACCAACGCCAAAACATCATCCTCAAATATCGCGACCGACAACAACAATCTCAACTTCAACATAAGAATTAAAGAAAAGGTATTATAACTTACGTCCAGTCATGATGAAGTAGTTATTAAGAAGTGGATTTGATTATTTGTGATGATAAAACGCGTCTTTAATAAGACGATGGATGTATTGATGATAATTCCGAAGTAATTAAAATCAAAAAGGTTGTAGTAGTGGCGGAATATGAAGTTGTTAAATAAAAGATTAGAATCAGAGGGGGGAGGGAATTTGTTGGTTTTTGATCAGGAAACAAGTGATCTGGAAAATGGGATTTTTGACGCTAGTACCTTTTTAGAAATTAATGGAAATGGGAATTTGTATTATCTAAGAATGTTTTTTGGTAAAAAAAAAGTGAGAAAGGGACTGGGGGTGTGATTGCCGAGGAAAATTATAGAAAAAATTTCAATGTTGTTCTGTTCTTTCTACTCTATTATTATGGTTGGATTTGAACACACACCACACATATGGCTTACGGCTGCATTATTTGTTGCGTGATGTGAAATGTTCCGAGTCCCGACCAAAGCTCATCATAAGCGTAAAATGCGGCAGATCGTTACTTCGCTTTAGTTCCAGGGGTGCATCGATAAGCGAGTACTTGGGTGATCATAGAAATGGTGATTGATAGATATTGATATCATCGATTCATTGTTATGCAATGAAGTATATATCAAAGATATAATAATGATAGTATGAAAGACGTGTATTGAGATACATCAGTGTTATCAAGAATTATCCATCCCTTTCACAACCTATCTTCGAAAGTAGACATTAACTACCTACTAAAACCATGAATGATATCGACCATTCAGTCCTCTTCACGAGACTAGCATTTCCTACGCGTCAGAACCAATAATACTACTTTGAAGGTAGTTACATCCATATTCTATACAACCTGCTCCGTACATATTATCATCAATAACAAACCCATCCTCATCTCAAAGTACCTATGTTTATACATCATGAACCCCAACCCCCAATCCCCAAACTCAAAAGCCTAAAGTCAAAAGTCAAACCAAGCAATCATCAAACCCAACCTTCTACCTTCCCAATCACATCCCATTTGCACAGTCTAAACAGCCACAACCGCTCATTTATCGAAACACGCGTTATTCAGAATCGTAGGTAGGTATACTTTTACAATTCCAATTTCAATCACATAGTGTATTTGAACCCTAACATAACTACAATATAATATAATATAATATAGTATAAGTATATTCACGAAAGTACTAGATACCTCAAATACTCTTTGTTTTCATTTATATAGAGAGCACCATCTAGGATTCATTGAAGTGTGTTAAAGGGTACTATGGTAGATAGGGAGTAGCGAGTTGGGAAGAAACTACTAGATACTAGGTATCTCTTACCGCCAGTTTTCACAATCACATTATAGGACTTATTGAGACACTTTTGAAAACATCGCAATTTTCTGTTGAAAATTCGCTGAGGTGATAATACTTACTTTGGAATATTATATTATATCTATTACTATTCTTCTGTAATAACTCGGGTATTTTCGTGAGCTATCTCACCAATTCCCATCGCGTCCCATTATGCGTAGTTCTTCCAGCTTCCTAACCACAGATTCCGTGTATGGACTCGAACAGTCATGAGTCTCAGTTCCCAAATCAAAGTATGGTCTCGACCACCATTTTGATAATGAAGATTCGAGTAGTCTCCAATATGAGAATCTGAACCGTGCTAAGGTATCTGTTGTATGACGAAGGGCTAAAGCAAGCAAAGAATTCCCGTCAAAGCCTAAGATATCTTTCAGCAACCATACTCCCGATCCATTTGCGAGCAGTGAAATCTCCGACTAAATCCCTGATTGTGAGATTTAATAGATGAACTCTCCGGAGGTGTCCGCGGCCGCATGGAAGCGTAGATGGCTTCCATAATATGCTACCGACTCCTGTCCATAATATCATCTTCCATTTGATATGAGACATCCCGAGACTTTATTCTTCATCCATACAAAGAATCCCGAACTGGTTCCTCGCGCTTATGCTCTTCGTTGCACCAGAATACACCCAAGGAAGAGCATAACCCTCGATGCAATAATTATGATAATTTCTCCATACCTTCCTCTAAACATTCCTCATAAATATTTCTTCCCCGCCGCCGCAACCCGTCCCCTGAACACCGGACTCGTAACTGGTTGATTGACCTGGTAAAACGGACTCATAATCGTTTTTACCCAATTCTCATAAACTTCCGTGAAGAATTGTTTAATGGCCTCTTCTGTCTGAGGCGAAGTAGGATTTGCTCCGATCGAGGTAGAGGTTCTCGAAGTCGTTGGATTTGCAGGTTGAGAGGGAGAGTGTAAAAGCATAAATTTAACATCTACATATATTAGCATCATCACAACACATATTTGTAAGAAGAAAAGAATAACTCACTTCCGCCTGTCATGAAGCACGATACGTAATTGTTGTAAAACCGATCGATGCATTTCAAATACCTAGAAAGCATGTTATTAGTATCCAGTCCCGTCCTGTCCAAAAATAAATCACATACATCTGTCCACCACCCCATTGCACCTCCTCGACAATATCCAAACTACTATGAACAATAAATTGATTCATATGTCTGGCCTGTTCGGGGAACCTGGCGATCCCATCACCGCCCTGTTTCGCAGTTCCAAATTCATATTCGAAGAGAGGATTATCTTGCGTTCCGACGATTGCGAAATAATACGACATTTTGGTATGCGCATTCGCAGTTGAAAGCAATGATGGAGGTTAGAGAGTTGAGGTCATGAAGCGAATGCTGATTGGTTCGCGGAATTTAAGGCTTGGCGCGGAGCGGAGGGGCCGACCGATTCTTGAATTTTGAAGAGGATTGATTGATGGGGTGAGGAGGTACGATTAGAAGAACATTGAAGCAAACAACACAATGTTTGGAGCTTTTAGACCCACGAATGTTATGTCTGGGGGTCTTCTTTGGTATGATTTGATTTATTCTCTGGTATAGTTTTGAGCGTGGAGATTTGCTAATGGTGGTGCGATTTAGGAAGATCCCATGGCGACTCTCGAAATTCCAAAAGGCACGACAGCGCAAACGTTTAAGGGCAGTCGATTCGGTGGTTGCTACTGTGGATAGAGCTTTGGCTGCTAAGGGAATTACGACAAAGGCAGTGGAGAGGTGGAAGGAGGAAATGCCTACGGAGCAGGAGATGTTACCAAAAGATAAATACACAATCTTTGATCGGAAAGAGAAGAAATATAGAAAGGGAATTCACAGTAAGTTTGGCAGATACGTCTTTACAGAAGGAGTCAGTTTACTGATATTACTGCAGAGCTTCCTAAATGGACGAGATTATCACAACGACTCAATCCTCCCGGTTATTGATATGGATATATTTGGATGGACTCAATGGAAAGAGTTCTCATCGGAAGAATTGATGTACAATATGCATTGATGGCGTTTGGGATATGTGTATACGAAAAAAGAATGACGGGGCATAAGTTCAGTGCTTTGGAATGGCTAGAATCCTAAGAATTTTCCCTACTATGCAAATGCAGCTCACTATTCTGATATCAATGAATCACCGCAGTTCCTTATACGCCTTCCCAAGTACTGCAAAATATCGTACAATCGTCCAACTCTCCAATAAACTATCTACCCTTGCCATATTCTTCTTCTTCTTTCTGTCTTTCAGCTTGAATAGCTCTACCTAGACCTCCTCTCCCCTCATCATATTCCTCACGGTACTCATCGCGCACTTGGCCGCCAGACTTTCCACGTCCATATTGTCTTCCCTCTTGAAATCCTGGATCCAAATCTGTTCTAATGATTCTCTCGTCGAGCTTTGTACCGCCAATATACTTCATGCAATCGAGTGCATCTTGGTGAGTATAATATTCCACGAAACAAAACCCACAAGGTGTCTTATTGAATCTATCCAATCCCATAATCAATCTCTTGATTTCACCACATTTCGCAAATAGTTCGTGAATTTGTTCTTCAGTTGTGTAGAAGGATCTGTAGACAAATTGTTAGTTCATGCCTCAAACCATACCCCAGCCCATTGATTGATTGAAAACAGCTCAAATGAAAACATTGAATGCATTTTGACATACAAATTTCCAACATAAAGTGTTGTCGCGTCTTTTAAAGGATCATCTGCTGGTTCCTCTGGAGTCCGTTCTCTCCTCTCGTCCTCCCCATCTCTCTCATATCTGCGCTTCTTATTCTAGACCAAATTGTTAGTCGAGCTCCTTCTGCGCCGAGTGCAATAACAATTGCATAACTTACTCTACCTTGATAATAGGCACTTGGTTTATCAAGCCTATCAACAGTATTTCTAATTGATCCAGGCATTTTTAGAAATTTGTTGTTTCTTTACAATCCAATTTTCTACAAGGCTGATGGATTTCTTTGTTTCCTGGGGAACATTTACAACACAGAAGGCTTCCAATTACCTACCTGCATGCACCAAGCTTTCGCGACGCGCTAGCATAGCCTGATGTTAAACCCATCCAACCTCAAAAAAAGTTCCAGACTCAATTCACTTCTCATCGTCGCAGCATACAAGTTGCTTTTCAATATCGAGCTTCTACGAATGTGCTGATTATTCAAAATAATAATATCGAGCTCAGGGTAGGAAAAATGCCTCAAGTTCTTGGTTACACACCTACATGGCTTTCAAAGCCAAATCCAGGCCATGAGATATTTACAGCGAAACTGACGGGCATCCAAACAGCTTCTGGAGCTAGTTATAATCCGGATGAGAAGAAAACGAATAAAGTAGGACCGAAGAGAACGATTGCGCGTAGAGGAACTGAGATATTCATTGCTGTTGGAAAAGAAATTCGATGGGCGGATCTTGTTTACTTGAAGGAGACATGGGAAAATAAACAAGAGAACCAAAGAAGCTTCTTGAAAGGCAAATCACGAGCTGAAGAGGAACTTGAAGCTGAAGAGAATGTTGCTCGGGGGTATAGAGTAAGTTTTTAAGCTTCCGTCATTGGATTTGGGTGCTAACGTTCTGTAGACGCTCAAAATTCCGGTGGCAGATGAAATTCGACAGTTGATTATCTCTCCCAATTCGAATTTCATGGCGATCTTGACAACTCATACCGTACATGTCGCAATCTTACCTGAATCCTCGCATCTCACAGCCCCCGATAATGGTCCTATGAAGATTAAGACTTTTCACTTGGGTCCGACTACACATGTTACTTCACGATCTGGGATATCGACTGCGCTGTGGCATCCATTGGGTGTTAATGGAACATGTTTGGTCACAATTACAAAGGATGCCGTTGTTCGAGTATGGGAATTATCTACCACCGATCGTTGGTCTTTCGATAAACCAACTCTTGTGGTCGATTTGAAAAAATTGGCGGATGGAGTTTCGGCCGATCAAGATTTTGGAGCTTCCGTGGCTGGTCAACCAAGTAAATTTTCTCCGGATGCTTTTGAGATGGAGGTAGCATCAGCTTGTTTTGCAGGTAGAGGATCTGGAGGTTGGTCGCCTATGACTCTTTGGCTTGCAATGAGAGAAGGAGATGTATATGCTCTTTGCCCATTATTGCCTGAAAAATGGGCTCCACCACCCACCCTGATTCCTTCGCTCTCGATATCGATTGTGTCCAATATCGCTGCTATCGAAGATGATCCAACTGTAACTCAAGGCAGTAAACTCCTTGCGCAACAACAATTGGATTGGATGACGGATATCGATAGTCAAGATCCAACCCAGGTTCAGGGAACTTTGGGCGAGCCGCCAATTGAGGTTTACACAAGGCCTTCTAGACCTGGAAAGGTCCCAAGATTACAAGGTCCATTCGACTTTGAGATGGCTCCCGAAGTTGAGGATGACGAGGACGATGAACTTTTCAGTGACATTTATGTCATTGGACCAAAGTTGGATGCCGAAGAGCTTATGGATGGGGAGGAGGATGATGAGCTTGAATTGGATGAGGTAGACAAAGAGGGATGTTCTATGAGCGTGATTTGTTTGCTTACAACTACTGGGCGCCTTTCAATCTGCCTGGACTTGGTTGGAATTGAAGCTCAATGGTTACCGAGATCGAATTCAAGGATGCTACGATTTCTGGACGACCCGGACCCACCTGTCTTGTTGACATATGAAGTCTTGGAGACTTCCAAACCCAATGAGGTTTGGGAAGGATGTTGGCCAGTTTTTAGTCATGATGTCGAATCAAGATATTCGTTCTTCATTACCAACAATTCGAACATCACATACATGTCACTCTCTACTTGGGTATTCAAACTCGAGGAAGAATTATCCAAAGGCGCAGAGTCTAATGTCCGACTTGGTGTAGTTGTTAGCACCCCATCAGAAAGGCAAAGGGTCTATACGCCACCCATGATTGACAAGAATGCCCCTCTTGCTGCCAGCACAATTATTCAAGATCCCGATCTTGGCTATTTCCTTCTCTCCGCAAATGCTCATGGCCCATTATCTATCAACTTTGAATCACCCGAGTTTCAATTGGATTTCAACCGTAGCCGTCTTCGCTCAGAATCATACGACTCCGAAACCGATAATGATAAACCTCTCGTCTTATTCGAAGCTCGAGCTGTGTACCAACCATCTTATGCATTGGAACAACCATCCGAATTACCCTCTCTTCACGAAAAAATCAAGCATAGCAAATACAAGCGTTTGTTGAAGGAAGAGATACGATTATCGCCAGCTACACTTACGGTCATGACAGACGCCCACAAAGTTCTCAGCGAAGAAACTCATCGCATTGGTACCGCAGCTGCAGAACTGTTCAGAAAATGCATCAAACTTCAGATTGAGCTTTCAAAACATATTAAACAAGCTAACGAAATCGCAACACGTGTGGAATCTGTCATTGGCGAGGATGTAGATGAAGATGATGATAAACCTCGAGTGGCACCAAATGAAAACATGGAACGAAGAATTAAGGAAGCAAAGGATAAACAGAAGATTCTTAATGAAAGAATTGAAAACATTAGGAAGAAGATTCCTAAAAATACGCAGAGGGAACTGAGTGATAAAGAGAAAGCGTGGATAGAAGAGGTGAGGAGTCTCGGTGGAAAGGTACTAGGCGAAGATATGGACGGGTCAACGGAGAGTATGGTGAAGGTCTCGAAGGATCCTTGGCAGAGGTATGAGGAGGTAAAGGAACTCAAGGATGAGGTTTTGAGTCAGGCGAATGAACTGGCGAAGGATGTGGAGAGGGAGAGAGATGAGGAGCAACAAGAGGAGAGGGATGGGGATTCAGCGAGGGATGTACAGGTTCCGTCTGAATTGAGAAGGAAGAAGGTGGGACAGATTATGAAGTTGTTGGATCGGGAGACGGCTTTGGTGGAGGCTACGAAGGGAAGATTGGAGAGATTGAGTTTGGCTTAAAAGAGATGTGGATGAGGGGTGGTGAGGGTACCTAGGTAGTGACTAATATTTTTTGATGAAATCTTCAAAAATGGAAAAGGGAACGAAAATGTGTTGAATGGTGGAAAGGGGGAGGCGAGATTGTATTGTATGATATGATATGCTATGATATGATATCCAACAGGATGTGCGCGAATGTTCAGATACCTTCAACTTTACATATGTTAACGAGCGGCGTGTTTATCGAGTTGAGCTGAGGTTGAATTCGATGCGTGTGGATTGTCTGGAGGAAATAAGGGATAGGTAGAGCTGGTGGATGGGTGGAAATGGAGAGTTAAAGGGCGTAGTCCAATAGAAAAGATAATTAATCCAAGAATTTACGACCGGTCGGTTGAATATCGAATCGAATTGGGGAATGGCCCGGTGAAATGTATATTCATACAGCCACCAGTGGGTGTACGGACTGACGGGACACTGCAAGAAAATGACTTGTGAATATCTCTTAATATATCAAATTGTATATCTTAGGAATTGTTATAATTATTCATTAGAGATGCAACAATCAAAATATCAATTCTGATATCAAACAATTGAAGATTGAATTTGTCAAAAATTTCGAAAGTTGGGAAGTGTTCTATTAATCCATGCACCCACTGGTGAGCGCAATAGATAAACTTGTGAGAATGATGTGGGGAGTGCGAGAGATAGTCCTAGTGGGCTTTGATTTTTGATTTTCGGTGCAATGCAGTGCGATATGTGATGGACTTACGGTTTCCAGAACTTCCGTCATTCTCATTTTGATAAAGTGCATTTTCGGGTAAGTCAAGTTGGGCCGGGGTTGGGGTTGTGTTTTTGAATTTGGGCTAGTTGATTTTGAAGGTATTGGATATTGCCGGATTTATTTGATTCGTCTGGAACGCCGTGGATGGAAATAGTTCGTGTAAGAGCGGTTACTGGAGTCATTTCTATCAGATTGCTCTGGCTTTTACACACAATTGTGGTGCGGACAGTGCATCATTAGGTGTAGGTAGGGATTTTAGATGATACGCGTGTTACTACTTTTCTAGATTCAAATTTGTGTTTGTCTTCCAACTGTGCTCGGAGACTGCACCAACGTACAGTATTCGAACCTAACTCAATTTCGTTCAGTGACCAATATCCCAGCGTCGACCCAGATACCGGTACCGTTTTTGCATATGCACAAGAGCACGGCTACTTTTGCGACCTTCTCTGGTGCTACTCATCTTCCAAGTGGGGACGCAGACATGAGAAGATCCGGCAGAACTTGCCGACAAGCCCTAACTTGCGCGGGTTATCAAGTCAATTCAATGTTTTGGGCCATTGCTCTCTCGTTTTCGTCGTCCATCTTGATTCGTTCCATTCCCCAGCTTGCAACAGCGGCTACGCAACTAGCAGTCAAAGGTAGTATGAAAGCCTGCTTAACACCGTAACTAATGAGACTCTTGGCCTCCTGTTGCTCTGCTGGAGGGAGTGTCTGGCTCAGCATCGCAAACTCACGAATGCCACTTTTGAGGATTGAATCGTTACTCTGTGGAAGAAGCTGTTGAAGTCGACCTTGTGTTGATGATAGGAAGATGTTCTCAGCAACACTGATAGCTATAGCGCTTCCAAGCTGTCGAAATAAAACCTCCATGCTGCAAGCGTGCGCCATTTCAGAAGGCGAAACAACTACTTGTACTGCAATAAAAGTAACTTGAATTGCCATTCCGCATCCTATTCCGGCGATTACTGAATAGCTGATGTAAACCCCCATACCACTATCTGTTGTGAGTAGATATAGAAGCGCACTTCCAGCTACATATATTAATGCTCCCGCCCACATAAATGGCACGTAATGGCCACAACGCGTTGTTGAGAAGCCAGTTACCAAACTAAAAACTGTCATGGGTATGGAGAGCGATAAGCCTAGCACCCCAGATATAGAAGCCGAGAAATACTTTACACCTTGGAAATAGGTTGGTAATAACCAAGTATGGGTAGTGATGGCGAGTCCGTATGCGAACGAGAACATATAGCAGATTGCGACTGTTCGCTGTCGCATCATTCGAAGATTAACTACGGCCCTTTGGTCTATTAGTATACCAGTTCTGCAAGGTAGAGCAGAGTATCAAGATTCTCACTTTTCCTTTTGGTGTCCTTGAAGGATGATGAATGAAATCCCAAGTAGTCCAAATCCTAGTACAGATCCCCAAGCTTTTGAATTCGACCATGAGACGGATACGCCACCGAATTCAACGGCCACAAAGAGACAGGCCATACTTGAAAGTAGCAAAATAAAACTAAGAGGATCCAGCTTCAATAGCTTTGTGGAAATGGGTAACTGGTGATCAGGGTGAGGCTTGCGATCTAGGATGTAAAAGACAACGAGACTACAGGCAAGTCCAAGCGCTAATTTTCAAGTCAGTTTATTGATGATACTGTAGGACAGCATAGCATACGTAAATTCAACCAGAAGGAAAACCTCCAGGTCAGGACCGAATCTGTAAGAACACCACCGACGGTGCTGCCTATCATTGATACAATGCTACTAATGCTAACCATGATTGCCATTCCTTGCGGCCTAAGTCTCAGGGGGACCACACGGCCAAAAATGGCTCTGCGAAAAATGATGTCAGAAACAGCAGTGCTTAAAGCTGGGGTGTCAAAACCTTGGTCATCGTTTTGAAAAATAGTCAATACAGAACCGCGCGATGTTCTTGCATCGATTCAAATTTTTGATCCGAGAGAAACCTGGAGTAGTGACTTACAAGCTTCCCGTGAGAATTCCAGCTGCAGCAAGCCCAGTCACTGCTCGACCAAGAATCAAGCATGAAGAGACAGGGGCTGCAGCACAAAGAATTGAGCCAATACAGAAAACAAGAAGGCTAGTAAGATACGTTGCCTTCGGCTCGAAGCAAGTATAGATCTTCCCAAACACGGGTTGGCATGATGTCTGTGCCAAAAGATAGGCGCTACCATACCATCCAATATCACTGACTGCCTTGAATTCAGGTGATATGGTGGGTAATGCAGTAGCTATAGCAGAAGCATGATTGTCAGATTGTTCTTTGTAAGTGAAAAGTGTAGAGTGGATAGTCGGATGGTACCTAAAATGCTGCTGTCTAATGCAACCATAATATCCGCTATTCCAAAAGCAATTGATACCGCAACCAATTTAGTACCGGTAAGCCATTCACTAGGTACATCTCCATTTGGTTCGATCGTGGAGTGATTGGAATTATGAGCCACAACTTCTGGAGGAGTGTCGAGAGAAGCTTCATCAGTTGTGCTGACATCTGCAAAGCGCGGCGCAACTTCATGGTGGGATTCGTGATCTGGAGTCGCCATGTTTCTTTTTGCTTTCGTTATTCTTATCAAAGTTTTGGGAAGGAGTAATTGAAGGAGTAGTAATTGAGGGAGTAGAGAGAGGTTCTGAATTAGCCGCTGTAACACTTGTGTCTTTTGACGAGGGAACGTTGTCTGGAAATGATGTCATGATTAGTCGGTATGGATAGTCGCGCCAGATCTTGTGATTTGTTTATCTTAGCTTGAGTATTGTTGATTCAAGGAGGCTATCTATCTGAATGCTGGCAATATATAATGTGGTTCCTAGGATTCAAATTTAGGCCAGTACCATGCTAGCACTAATCAGGTAGGCATCACCAATGGCCAGCTTAATTGGGTGGAAAGATACACTCTTTCCCTTCCTATTGAAGCTTATCTAGACATCGTATAAACTTGGCGATCATAGGAGCCACAGGCATGTGAAGATGTAAGCTGCACCAAACTAAGGCTCTAAAAGTGCTAGAGCTTACGCGATTGCTAGCTGACCCTTGTCATTCATCTCATTGGTCAGTTTATACATTCAATAATTGAATCTATCCTGCGAATAATACAAGATACCTAACATCACTCCTTCAAAATTTGTGAAACATAAAATCTATTTCATTGCGGCTTTTGAGATGCTACGGTTGAGTTTCTGGTGTGGTCACTTAATTATGTCAACCCCTTGTGTGCCAAGAAGCGTTTGGAGAGGAAAGAACTGACTTTGAACTCTATCAAGGTGAAAAGGCAGAGCTTTCATCAACCTCACCTGTGTTCAGCAAATGCAGACAGAGAGGTTCTGATACATACATTGGCTCTTTCAAAGCCAGCATTGACCAATTAAGAGCGGCGTCGCAGGCGACAAGCTTAATCAAAAGTATCATTGCCTTGAAGAAGGGCCTAAATCCTCCATATATAGAACTGGTCGAGCTGAAGCTGGGCGTAAAGATGGAGGGAGTTACAATCATATTCGTGTTCATCTCCTTATTGTCTATCTATTCTAGTAGAATTTCCAAAGTTTAGGCTGTCAATGAAGTCTTCAGACCGAATTAAGAAATCAAAAGAAACATCGCGCATAGCAGAGAGTGAGTTTTCTCAGCCATTCAAATATTTCGTTTATTAGATCGATGTCTTATACATACATCTTCTTCTCATTAAGCTACTCAATTCTTTTCATTTCTTCTCTTTTCCCTTTCGTTTCTTTCTTTTCTTCTTTCTTGTCGGATATTAGCATCTCAGATGACAATGAAAGGGCGACATGCTATCAACAGTATCAAGTGGAATGTTATCACCTACAAACTGGCAGTGATTTGATTCTCTACCTCCACCTTCAAAGCAATAACAAGTTCTCAGAACTATCAAATTTAACATCTGATTCACGAATTTGGAACCAACAACCGAAGCGGATATAACTTTTTGAGATAAGTCTGAAGTTATGTTCATCTTGTCTCCGCATCATGCTCATTTACTTTCACACTGTTGCAGATATATGCCAGGGGATATTTCGAGAGCTCAGAATTCCATGAGACCTTGGAGATATCCCGCTGGCACTACTACTATACGATTGATAATTTAGATTAGAGTTAAAGGGGGTAATTTCAGACCTCCAATACCAGCCCCGAATCTCTACTATTCTAGCTGTACTATGTTAGATTACGACAATACTTGCTTCTCTTTCACGGGGGAGTGGGCATCGAAAGCGAATAATGGATGACAAAGAGAGACGCATGTCATAAATAATTCATGCCCTGTTCTCAATCTTACCAATACCACATGTCTTGCAGGATTTTTGCGGCGAGAAGTGTTTCTAATATTTCAGACTATCTTATATCCCACTGCCAGTGAACATCTGCCGAAAGCCAAAATTTTCAAATTCTGCAAAAGGCTCTGCCCCTTCGCTTAGTCCGATTGGTTTTATGGTTACTTGATTAGTCGCCGCACTTAGCTGTAATTGATTGACTACATCACTGTACTCAATCATTTGCCTTACTGGATCAAGCTACTGTACTTGATCATTACTGCACTGTATTTGTTCATGTATCTGGCTGTCTGCAGTACTGAGCTAGCCCCGTCTTCAATCAGCCTTAGTACGGTCTGAATCTTGAAAAGTTATTATAAAAGGAACTTCCAACCCAGCAGATCACAACCTTTCTTAAAACATAAACTTTCAGCAGTTGACTTTGAAGCACTTTTACAAATTGTCCAAATTCAAACGAAATCCAAACAACAATCCAAGACCCTTTTATCTATCCTTCAACTTTCACAAGTACCTTGAAACCAACATTTTCCGACTATCAAAATCAAAATCAACAACACTCTATTAAACCATCAGAAGGAAATCGAAAAAATGGGTATCTGTGTCTATTATCCCATCGGCCGCTGTGTAGCTGGAGACCAATGCCACAACATGCATACAGGTCCTTATCAGCCTTACCCTTGTAAGAACTTCATCTTTCATGGTACATGCAAGTGGGGATTGGAGTGTCGATTCGGACACCCAGCTTCCATTCCTGCAGAGAACCCTGAGCCTAGTCGTCCTGCCTGCAAGAACTTTCTTTCGAGACGTGGATGCAAGTATGGATCGAAGTGTCTTAGTCACCACCCCGTTCCGACAGAAAAAGTAGCTTCAGGTGCCACTCAAGCTCTTCCAACATCTCAATCCACCACGGCTATACCGGAGGATTTGAAGACCGCAAAGACTGCCAATGTCAAGTCGTCCAAGGCAAAGTCTGCTAATATAACAGTTGCTCCTTTGATGAACTTTCGCTCTGAATCTACCACGACTATGCCAATGGCTTCAGAGACCGCAACTGCTTCTAATGTCGAATTGCCTGAGGAAAAGCCTGCCAGTACAACTGTTACCCCATCAAAGAAATCTAGTTTTACTCCAGCTCTTCTACAAGCTCAAGTTACCATGGACACACCGGCTGTTTCAAGCACCGCGGATGCTGTCGACATGGATCCTTCTTATGAAGACTCTGCTGACAAGATTCCTGCTCCATCGATTGATCCAGGTTCTTATGAGATCACTCTATTACCCATTGAGCTTACATCTGTTTCAAATAGTACGAGTGATACTGGTGCTACCAACACTGGTTCTTCTAACGATCAGCCAGATGGCACAATTACAACTCCGTCGATGAGTCCTGATTCTACTCCCGGAACTCCAGCCTTCCAAGTACTCACACCTGCTTCTACCAGCATTGGCAATGCAGATGATATTGGCTATGTATCTTCAAGCGATACCATGCCAATGAGCGATAGTTCCGAGTTGGTCCGATCCGCGACTCGAAGCCCATCACCCATTGATGATTCGCATGACACTTCAATGTCTACTGTCCTAGATGACTCATCTACTCCGGTCAAGCCAGTTCCATTTGACCGGTCTGTTGATGAAGCAGCTATCGATGGTATGAGCAGCACTGCGCTACCCACGATTCCTGTAGAGGCATTAACTGCTTCATCCTATACAGCATCGATCGAATCTTCTGTCGACCCTGAACAAGCATCTGTGATTCAATCTACAGATCCAGTTTTATCGCCAAACGAATTATCTGACCAGACTGTCGCAGTAGCACCCGTGGAGGAAAACCAAATTTCAATAATGGAGCATGTGTCTAAAGACTATCAATCAGCTATGAACAAGCTCTCCCGTGTAGTTGTAGACTGGTCCGCCACATTAGAACCTTTCAATCTTGAGCTGTCAGGACCTGGCATATATGAGCGTCAAATTAGGTACGTACATCACATTCCCACTTTCATCTACTCCATACTAACGTATCATTCTGAATATAGCCACACTGAAATCCTATGTACATGGCCTCAAGAATGGAATGTACCAGCCATCGACATGATCAACACTCTCATTCATCTCGCATCAACCTGGGGAGAGCTCTCCACATATCAGCCCATTCATCGCAACATGGGTTCCTGGCATTCCCTTCAAATCACATTTCGACATCGCCACGAGGCTGCTGCTGCGGCCGCCGCAGTCAATGGACATCTTATTACTGCGGTTGGTGCATGCATGAGTATTCCTGTAACAGTTAGCCATCAAATCGCAGTGCAATACATGATACCCCGCTACATCATCGATTCACTCGGTCGCCAGAATCAAGGAAACCTTCATTCAATCACCGGACAGAATTCTTGCCAGCTTCATTGGGGCGATTCGTATCGTGCTGATTATTCTGGCGAGAATCTCATGGAAGTAACAATCATGGGTACATGCGAGGAGCAAGTTGCGCAATGCAAAGCAGTTCTTGAGAATCTTTTGAGAGGTAGAGTGTTGACTCATGAGGAAGGTGATAATAGACCTCTTTGGCATAAATTCTTTAAGACAGAGGAGGGAGCAAAGTGGATTGGAGAGGCGACGACGAATGTCT
The DNA here is from genome assembly GCA_004786275.1 of Botryotinia convoluta. Taxonomy (NCBI): domain Eukaryota; kingdom Fungi; phylum Ascomycota; class Leotiomycetes; order Helotiales; family Sclerotiniaceae; genus Botryotinia; species Botryotinia convoluta. Next base: position 16,826 of record PQXN01000250.1, read on the forward strand.
TTGATATGAAGGTTCGGGCGGCAAAGCTTGCTAATTTAGATATCTTGATGGTTTATGGATCGAGTGAGTGGTCAAGAGCTCGATTTGGAGCATTGGTTAAGAAGAAGATTGCGGAGTTGAAGGAGGCTTCTGTAATTACAGCTGTTGTTGCGGAAGAGTTGAGATTGATGAGGTTAAGGGTTAAGGGTTAACGGATGGGCAATTTAGGATTACTTTTGGGCGGCTCTTTGCGATAGTGTAGTGATAGGTTACATTCTTTTTTGGCAGTTTTAGTGGGTTTATTTTAGCATTATTCTTTAAAGACTATGAGATACGTTGAAGTGTCAAGTGATTTCGAATGGGATAATATACCCAAGTAGCTTTGCCACATAAGAATGTGAAGTTTATAAAGGACAGACGTCAAGCCATATCATCTTGGAACACTGACACAATAAACGAGCAAGAGGAAGTCTGCCAACAAAGCCTTAATTGAATTATATAATGAGCTTATTGTACGTTTGCAGTAAGCTCATAGCGATTTGTGTTTAGATGTCTTGAAATTTGTTGATCTAACAATGTACAAGGCGATGAGTGGGTTGAGTTAGCCATGTTGAAGTCTGGTGTGCTGCATCTGTGCAGTTTTAGTTGAGGATATCAGAATAACGAACGGCGAATAATTCAACACGATGGTGGTTTATTTGAGAATTAGAAACACTTTTCTCACAGTACATTGACGAGTTACGACGCTGAAACTACTTAGGCTAGGTATCATGAAGCTTAAATTCTGCTACCGAATGACGACGGGCACTTCTCCGTGGACCACATGCAGTGGTAAAAGATCTCGGTGATATTCACAATTAATGGCATTATATCTACAGGCTCTGTGAGACCTTGTCAAAAGATGGTTTTATATTCATTCTAGCAAGTCGCAGAGCTGTAAAAGATTCAAAGTCATAGTGATGCGGGGTACGTCTAATTGAAGTTGACGAGGAAACCTCTGTATCCCTAGCAGTTTGACATCTTATTACTTGACCCGGATTGAAATTTCACTGTTTTCTTGTATGTAGAATCCTCTTATGTCCTGTATGGAGCGGCGACGACTTGACAACAATCGGGATACTTCCTCCTGCACGACGGAGTGCCATTGTATGCATGAGGAGAACCATCAAAACATGGCGCAAAAATTACCTTGACCTAGGTATAATATTTACAGTCTTCACTATGAAAATTGATCTTTGAGAAATTGGAGGGGCTCTAAGGACGAGACTGGCTTGTAATGTTGAAGTGTTGGGAGAGAGGGAGGTGAAGAATCGTCTTAAGACCTGGGCCGAATCCGACAGCTAACTGCTTTCTTGTTGCGTTCGATGAAGGGTAAGAATGATTCTAAAGTTTGATGTGAATTTGGTTAGTTGAGTCACAGGAGAATAGACGTAAGTGAGTAGAGTATCTGGATGGTGAGTAGAGGCATACTTTTCTTGGTGATATTCACGGGCCCGCCAAAATTCACATCTTCGCACTTGAATTGTATTCTAACTGACGCGAATCTCCTAGCAACAGAAGTCTAACAAAACTAAAGAATTCATAAAATCCCAAAAGACAATACACTCGCAAGTGATGACCTGCCTTGATCAGATGATACTCCGGCAGCTTCAAAACAGGCATCCAACACAGTTTTTTTCTTTTCTTTTTTGTGGCTTTTTGATTTCTGTGGGAGTACAGGCTTCACAGTGTCACACATCGTTGCTATATCCTATCGCTTTCATGAAGGGAAATATACGAATCCAATGAGACTTACGTGAAGGCACTAGATGGTGGTGGAATGCGGACCCCCAAAAACCAAATACCACATGAAGGGTAGAATGCTCAGGTCACACATGTCAATATGAACTGAGCCATCAAGGTATGCACCAAAATCACATATTGTGTGATATCTAACTCCTCGGAGACATTACGGCCAGTTAAGGTGACACAAACACCTTGGTTGATCGTCATGAATTCTTGCCAGCAAAATTATCGTCTTCTCACTACGGGCGATCACTGATCACCAACCCCACAGCAAATACAAAACCTCGGGATTAATGTTCCCACTCAATGATCACATTTTTCTTATTTCTCATTCATAATTGCGGATGTGATCTTTTTCGAAAGCCCAACTCATCTAGGATAATTGCCTTGGCCGTAGTTACTTGACTGCGCATCAAAATCACCAAATTCACATCCTGATTGTACAAGTTTCTATGTGAGACAAGTGCTATCAGAGGCTACAGGCATAAAATATGATCAAAGATAACGCACTGTGTCTACTGCATGCCAAAAACTTACAACAGTTGTATATCCAACCCTCGAATATTTGTGCGCCTACTGCGCCGGCTCTCAAAGCCGCTGATAGCGAATGTTGGCCTGATATTGTCGAGTAATCTGCGCCGCATGAATTGATTCAGCTAGTGGATGTAAAATTAGCCTACAATGGGCTTTCGTCGGAGACCTGGCGCAAATTTGTGTCACTATGAGGGAGCGGAGTGGCCGAGCCGAGCTTGGCGGTCAAATTCCGACAGGTTGGTATTCGACAGCGAACTCGGCGACTGTGAAATCTTGTCGCTGTCTGGCATGGATGTATTCTTCTGGGCGTCTAGAAGATTCTACATGAAGATTTGGGCTTGCTAGGTTTGTTCAAGGTCATTAAAATTCTTCCTAGCGCGGTTGTATTCAAAGATTCGGTAGATACAGTATGTAGAAGAAAGGGGTATTAGATACTTTCTTGGGGTAAACGACAACGGCCAACTTCTTCTCGAGCTAAATAGCCCTAGTAATGATATGCATCGAATCACTTAAATTTCCAAACGAAGAAGCTCGCTTGAAGACAATCAATTGAGCCGGACATCAATACCGGCTTGTCTAGTCTTCTATTCCAAGGGTATTTGCACTTGAACCATTCATCTCACTGCCACTAATCCCCGAAATGGACCGAGGACGAAGGGAGAGAACATTCGGGACGTGTGACTGTTCATAATTCGCTGCTGCTCTCCCAGCTCCCAGCATTTCTCTCCAAATGATAATTCTAAGACCAAAACAAAGCCACGCCAAAAATACAAAATCACAATATCAGCTTCACGCGGGCCATCCCTACCCATGCTCATACACTTCATGCTCATACACTTCATGATAAGCAACAACAGCTGCGCTGCCACGGAGACCCCCTACCATTCGCTTAGACGCATATTTGAACAAGGTAAGTTTGCATCAGCACTACTACTAGCCCCTATTCATGCCCAATCACAAATAACCAACTGAACAGATGTATATTCTGATCGGGACATTGAAAGCTTGTCTGTTGGACATTGCATTTTAACAGAAAGTGACACTCTTGCATTTGCAGATATATTTACCCGGTATCCGATACTAACCTGAGTGTGACCAAGAGAGATGAGATAAAAGGGCAATGTTGCATTGAACAGTTTAGTGTGGTAATGGTGCTGATGTAAGTCCCGACGGAACGGATCACGAAAGGTCTGTGCAAGTGTTTGCTGTTCGAGATGCACAGCCTCGCAATTGCATTTTCTATTCTTTACTCACCGTTTGAAGGCTGAGGTAGGATTACATGGTGGTGCTACTGTGAAGCTTGAGGCACGGCATTTGCATTCTTGGGTGTGTCGACCATGCAGTAAGATTTTCCGGGACTTGCAAAGTTTAGAGGAAAGATGCTTATTGTGGCGCCTCTAAGGCATGGACATGGGATTGTTGGTTAAGATGAATTGGGACCAGTGATCATGATTGTTTATGGTAAACGATTGAGGTAATCAACTCGGTGACTAGATATGATGCATTTGGAAATTCTGACAGATTAGGTGGGCTTGTTCAATGGTCGTTGATTAAAAGAGCGGGTCTCCTTTCAAGCGCGAATTCATGCCGTTTTCATAAGGGGAATGAGCTTGCAAATGGAGTTGGAAGTATGTTGGCTAAAGTCTTGGTAGAATGTTCAGGAGGCTCGTATATGTCTCTGTATGGAAAGTAAAAGCGTCAATTTCTAGATCGATATGAATTCGGTGGTCCCAGTTACCTTCCTCATTGGATTAAAGTTAGTTTGAGTGATTTATATGTGTAACTTGACTTTGTGAAAGTGGTGAATTAGCTTAAAGTTGGGAAGAGAAGGAGCTAAATTGACTATCAACGATCCTAGTAAAAAGAAATTTAAATTGTCTTCAAGCTGAGTGCTTATCCGGGAAGCGTCCAACCATCGGTCCGGAAGCTTGGACCGAAAGATGCTAAAGGAATTTGATCTGGGGATAAACGTTACATGTTGATGTGCAACTAAACCAATTCGGATCGTCTAAAGACAGCAGAAATAAGGAGTTGATGAATCTGTTCTGATTAAACCTGATCTTCTCGAAGACCGGGGTCTTGGAAGTAGATTAGGGCGAGACGCTTGTTGGTTTGATTACTACAATGAATTCCAAATCTTGTACCAGCTTCCCGGGCCAACGGACATAAGGGGGGTCGACAGATTTTTAGCAAGTTCACAAAACAGGATTCAACGCGAGATGAGCCCAGGGTTCTTACAGGGTATTGAACAAATTTCTGTAACTTTGAACAAATTTACATGTCATCGCTGACTTTCAGATTGATGGACTAGAAACTCCGGTCAATGTTAGTTGGACTATGGTGGTCAATCTTTATGAGCATGAAGTTCGAGCTTGCCAGGTAGTAGATTAGCGTACTAATATTGTTACTATTGGCGGCGATAAAGTTTTGAGCCGTTATTTCTGCATGATGAGATGTGATGTGGATCGTGCAATTTCATAGCCATGGAAAAAGATGCCGAAGTGTTTTGTGCAACATTGTGCAGAGGAGGAATTCATATTGCTATCGAATATTGAAAACTGCTTGGGTTGGGGACTGTAAATTTTGCATTCTTAGATCCATGGCAAACAATACACAAGGAAAATGAAAGAATCCACCCCGACTGTCTCACTGCCCAGATTCCATCATTTGTTTGTTGCCAAAAACAAAATATCATTTTGTGCACTAATAGTAATCACAATCATGGAGAACAAGAAAGCGTATGAAAGAAGCCTGTATCTAATCATTAAAGTCATTTCGTTGTCATAAATTTGTACCAACTCGCATAAATCTAGCATTATACCATAAAGTGTACGGGAATCAATCAATATTCCCAAATTTAAACACGCAGTGAAGCATACCAATATATCAATTGTAATGAATGACAAAACAAAAGCCAACATTGTGAGGAGTAGATAACCCAAAAACCAAGAATCCTTTTCGAGAACCCACCACTAGCCTTTAAATCCCCCAGAGGCTTATATAAAACAGATGATTGAACGAGAAAACGACTCAAGGGGAAGATCTAGGGGAAGATTGAGCAATGGATGGTGTCGGTGAGTCTTCATAGCCGCTGAATTCATCCATGGACTCATCTACAGATTCTAATGTGGTATCAACCGCGCCTCGTTCTTGCTCATACTTTCTCAACTGTTGTGCTCTCAGGGAGTTGAATTGTTCTGTCATAGTTATTAGTTGTCTGTCGAGCTATATATATATACAGGTATCAATAGAATATGGAGGTGAAAAGCACGTACCTCGTTCTTGATCAGTCATCTCTTCTGCCAATATTCTCATTTCATTCCTGTGCTGTTCCGAGACCCAAGAATATTTCATGGCTCTCTCTGGATGCTTTTGCACAAGAGTGTATGGTATTCCTTCTAATCTTCCCGCTGGCGTCCCTCTTCTTCGAACCTTGGCTGAGATATATCTGATTCTTCCATTCTCATCTCGCATTACTCTGCCGGTTCCATCGTACATCTTGATGTTGTTATCCCTGTAGTATCTTGATGAAAGACATTGCTCTGACTCTCTTTGATATCCTCTGAAGTGCTTTCTGAAGCAAAGTAGAACCTCGGGCCAGTGTTTGTTCAAGTCTTCTTTGTGGTACCGAATGAAGTCGACCTCTTCAAGCGAGTAAGCCTTGTTGCTGCGAGGCTTTTTCTTGTCAGATAGAGAGACCGGTTGGGAATGACGACGGTGGGGAAGCTGATGGCGATCATGATGGTGACGGTCATGACGGTGACAATGACTTGGAGATTGAGGGTGATATCTGTCATTGGGAAGGGAATAGATTGGGGTTAAAGGATACGGGTTCGTGAATCTATGGTGGGCGTTGATCGGATTGAAGGACATGGGACGGCTATGAATAGGGGCCGGAGGAAGTTGTGTTCTTCCACTTCGTGTAGCATTAAGACGAGCATGATTTTGAGCTTCGGTTCTTTCGAGTCGAGCTTGATATTGGAATAAAGATTCCGAAGAATGCCCGCTGAATACCTGTTGTACATAGGTCGAAGGCTGGTGGTGTTGAATGTCAGGATCCATTTTCGAATCAGGCATGTCGTTATCAGAGTGTTCTTCTGATTTTACTTCGGCATCTGAAGGGTTCAAAAGCATAAGAATATCCATTTTCTGGGTTACAACTTCTTCCGGGTTATTAACAACAGATGTAATTCCCATAACAGTTGAGGTTTTTTGGGATGACGGCTCCACTTTCATTGGCATTTTAGCTGTGATAAGTATTCAAGGAAATGTTAAATAATCTCAAGATATTTGTGTGTCGATAAGAAGAAGAAGGAGGACAAGTCCAAGAAGATAAAGTTTCTGAAGATAGTGATGAACAAATTCAGGGTTTGGATAAATGTCCACAACTATGGAAGGGCCAGAGAACCTTATATATGCCCTAGGAGAGGAACCCAACACAGCACCAACTTGATTTAATGTATGGAAAAAGAAGGAATACCAGATAGCTTTGCTGAGACAGTGCTATGTCGGCATCAAGCGGCGAGGCAAATTTCTCCAACAAGGACATGCATTATAATTTATGTGTACCGACTTGCTACCGCAGTCGTGTGTTTGATTTTTCCTCATTTTGTTCTTGTAGTTTCGAGACAATTATTTTTAAGCAATTTAAAGATTCGGAGGTAAACTTCTTTTGGCAATATCGCAGCGAGGTACCGTGGCTCTGGGTTTTTGAAGAAGTGATACGGGGAACTATTGGCTACCTGAGACTGATTTATGTATGGCGTTGAGTTTAACCTTGCGAATTTGTACTGATTTTCAGGCATTTTTTTCCATTGGTGGGCTTTATCTGATATCTTGCATCTGATGAGTCGTCATGCTAGGTCAGGTAGTATTGTCTACGCAAGTATTAGACTGCAACTAGCCATTCTCGAACGATGCTCCTCTTTTATCATGATGCGAAAATGTAATCCGCATCACTTGAAAGGTTGAAGTGGAGCTTGCATATATACGTTGAAGAAATTAATGAAAGCCACAGACAATGAAACCTGCTAAGTGCTGGGGCATCAGCCAAGGATTATGATGAAAGATTGGTCACATTCTCCCCATGTCACTCTACTACTTGTTTAGCAAATTGATATCGAATAGCACAGACATACAGTCGCACCGCACTTACCGCCCCTCTACTTCATTGAAGAAACAATTTGCCGCCACACTGTCCTTCTTGTGAACCCTTTAACAGAGTGCCGCACCGTCGCTTCTCTGCCGCGCGTTCGAATCGGTATACTCTTTTCTCTTATATTCGTAATGTATACTTTGATCTCATAATCACTTGCCATTGCTTTCTTTCTTCCAATACTTCCTCGTTTTCTTCCTTGGATTTTCCAAAATGAATTAAGATGCTTACAAGAGATGGCAGGGAACACCCTCCAACGCAGATGACTATCATGTGATGATTTTCAGACCCGAGCATTTGGAACCAAATCAAAATGCTGGTTATGCCCCAGTCACCAACATAAATGGAACAGTACCATACGATACTACGCACTTATACATATTAGGAAGCTCATTTCATTCGTTACGGGTCAATATTCGCATACCCACAGGTGGCAGAAGGATCCTTACATACTGGGGGCCGGGTTTAGCAGAGAGGGCGGAAGTCTACTGCCAACGGGCGGGGTGAGGTAAAGATATATATTTAGCATCATTTCATTTTATTCTTAGTTGTCAGACTTACTGATTCGGTCTCTGTTTCATGCAAAATAGTGTGTTCTTGTGATAGAGATCCTAGAAATTCCCCAGAGTTTGATTTAAGCGCTGAGGGGTTTCGAGTGAGTGTAACGTTGTTGAATTTACCAGGATAAGCGGAATAAACGAGGGCAGAGAGCAGGGCAGAAAGACCGAAATTCATCCAACGAGATGAGAAACTATATTGAAGCGATTGAAGCGATATGAGTTTAATGAGTTGCTGTCAATATTTGTGTTCTGTCAAAAATAGCCGCGGACAGGTTACACAGGTTACACAGACTAAATCATTCGATATAAAGAGAGCACTAATAGAGCCAGCCTTACTCAAAGTAAGATTTTTGACCCACGAGCGCCAAGCGGAGCAAAGCGCATGTAAGGAAAGCCCAAGCCCCTGACAGAGAGCTTTTGTGATCATTTATGCAAGGAAGGATTTAATTTCCTAATTGATTAATTAAAATATTGCTAAATGAAGGCCGACCTTTCGGACGAGAGACGCCAACACCGAGTATATTTTTTCGATGATTCTTTTTGATCAATGCAGCTAAACGCAGTAGTCGTATTTGACTACAAAATGACTAGCGGTGTGGAGCTCATATATGATATAACCTCTACACATCAGTAAACAGCTTTTCCTCTATCAACAAGGAAAAGCTTGTCGTAAGTCGTAAGTCGTAAGTTGTAAGTCGGAAGCGGCTTCATACGTAAATAATAGATACGATAAGAGAAAGAGTCCACCAGGTCTAAGAGCCGGATATAAGTTTTGCACAAATCATACGGTAATCCCGATAGAAGTGTGTACAACTGACATAAATAATCTTCTTTAACTCTATCGGCATTAGGCAGTTTGTGCACGGGCGATAGCAATATGATTTCAGATGAAGAATACGGGGGGGAAGGGGGGGAAATCAGTGGAGAAGCAGTATCCTTGTGAGAAGTCTGGACCAGCTCCTGCCCGTATCTTCATCAAAAAGGATACTAAACTGACGGGGGAACTACACCGTTTCGCCTCGCTGCTCGCACCACTTTCTCCACACAATTGCTGCAATGGATAGACCACTTTGTCTCATTCGCTAATTTCAGGGTACTCTGTAGAAAATTAGTTCTGTTGAAGAGCATGATTGAGGCAGGGGACTAGAACCAAACAGGGAAATCGAGCAGTGGAAAAAGCCGCCGAAGCCATATTATGATGATGTTATGTGCAGATTACACATTGTTTAGATCTGCTGTATCAACGCCTGACACATGGCTGGATGGCTGGAGGGCTGGAGGGCTGGAGGGGCTGGAAAGGCTGGAGGATTTTGATCAGTTACTTTTTCCCGCTGTCGCAAAATTAAAGAAATAAACAAGCTTGAAAAAAAAGCCAGATGAAAATGCTACATACACATGTTAAACAGGGATTTTAATTAAGGTTGTACTACCACTGGTGTAGATACACCGTTGCTGACATCTTTCCTCTTACACGCCGCACATGAAGAAAGCGCGAAAAAGTAAATATAACAAAGCAATAGAATTGTGATCTTACATAAATTTTCTATTTTGTATTCCGAAATTTTGATAGCTCAGATCTTCGCAATGTTTACCTCAATCACCTAGGTAGGTGTCATTTGTGAGATTGGATCTTGGCGATGAGGAGGGGAAAAGAGAAAAGAAGTGAAAACAACAACAGAACCGCTCTGACACGTGCTTCAAAGCACGTGAACTAATCACATGTCAGGTAAGTATTACAGGCAGCTATTATAGGTACAAGAGCCGAGTTCTTCAAAATCTAGGCTATTACACACCGCAGTCTGTAGATTCTAAGGGTCAACGGAACGGGTAGGTCAGCTCTTCCTTATTATATGGGGTTTGCGTCATAGTGAGGGGTGATATCTTATAAACAGTTATCCACTGTATACTACGACACAACGATGTATGTAGATTGACTAACAACTCTAGACCTTGGTAGAAATTTCTAGATGGTACTGCTTGTCTTCATAGCCCCTTGAAACTGACTAATGATAGATAATTAATGGGTGTCTCATAGAAGAGGAAATGTAAGCTGAATTCAATCGATTTAGCCTCGATCTAATCTACTTAGTAGTGACATGGTAATGTCATACACTGATATAAGGCCAGTGATACCTACTGCTAAGCAAACATTACCAAAAAAACCTTCCTTTGATGACACGTAGTCATATAAATGTACTATGCTTTTGAGAATCTAATTTTATATGTTGGTAGTATTATGCCAGGTAATGTGAAATAAGTATGTGGAGTGTCCTCAACTACCTATTTAAAGTATCATCAACTACCGATGTAAAGTGTCCTCGCCTCATATACATATATACATACTTATATGTGTCTTCTTACTCTTCTTACCTAACAACCTAAATAGCTAAAATGATTTTGACGATTAATAGTAGACAGATCTCCACCGTGTCAATGCCTTGCCGCACCTGATACACCTTGGAATCCATATTCATCTATTCCATTCACTCAATTGAGTTGCATGATGAATAATAAATGATTCTTACCTGCGGAGGTTATTTAAAGTTGTTCTTTAGAAGCTGCAAGTGTGTCCTTTTCTACAAGCTTCTTCCATTATCTGCGATAAGTGACTCGGATTAACTATTTTCCATGCCTATCACCTAACCGAACCAATCATCAAATTCAAAAGTTCATTTGGGACAGATTTCCATTTCATCAAGAAAGCTTTAATAAAGTCGACTTCTTCCCACCTGTTGACCTTTTTCTTTTTACTTTCTACATTCAAGAATAGATTTCTTTTTTACAACACACAATCTTTCCCAAAAACCATCTTGGTAAACATATCATCATGGCCAGTGGAAACAGATCTTCCCTCTTTGTAGGGTTGTCTGCACTTTTCTACCTTGTACTCTTATTCTCTCCCCTCGCTCTCTTCCAAACAGCACATGCACAGTCCGATCAGGACCCTCTGCAAGAATCTTATGGCACAGGTAAGCTTTTACAATACTTTGCCCCCAAAAAGAATATCTCTTACTGACAATTCTGCCATTTAGTTATTGGTATCGATCTCGGAACTACTTACTCTTGCGTCGGTGTGATGCAAAAGGGAAAAGTTGAGATTTTGGTAAACGATCAAGGACACAGAATTACACCCTCATATGTCGCCTTCACCGATGAAGAAAGATTAGTCGGAGATGCAGCCAAGAACCAGGCTGCTGCCAACCCAAAGAACACTGTTTTCGATGTCAAGTAAGTTCTCAATTGCATCTGATTCACTAGTTTTCAAAACTGACAGGTGTCCTTTTCAGGCGTATGATCGGTCGCAAGTTTAATGACAAGGATGTTCAAGGTGACATGAAGCATTTCCCATTCGATGTTGTCCAAAAGGATGGCAAGCCTTCCGTACAAGTTGAATACCAAGGAGCAAAGAAGACCTTCACTCCTGAGGAGGTTTCCGCCATGATTCTCGGAAAGATGAAGGAAGTCGCCGAATCTTATCTCGGAAAGACCGTTACCCACGCAGTTGTTACTGTTCCAGCCTACTTCAACGACAACCAAAGACAAGCTACTAAGGATGCTGGTATCATTGCCGGCTTGAACGTCCTCCGTATCGTCAATGAACCTACCGCCGCAGCTATTGCTTACGGTTTGGACAAGACTGGAGGTGAACGTCAAATTATTGTCTACGATCTTGGTGGAGGAACTTTCGATGTTTCCCTTCTCTCCATTGATCACGGTGTCTTCGAAGTTCTCTCTACTGCCGGTGACACTCACTTGGGAGGAGAAGATTTCGATCAAAGAGTCATCAACTACTTCGCCAAGAAGTACAACAAGGAGAACAGTGTCGATATCACCAAGGATCTCAAGACCATGGGTAAACTTAAGCGTGAGGCTGAGAAGGCTAAGCGTACTTTGTCTTCCCAAAAGACCACTCGTATCGAAATTGAAGCTTTCCACAATGGCAACGACTTCTCCGAGACTCTCACCAGAGCTAAGTTCGAGGAGCTCAACATGGATCTTTTTAAGAAGACCCTCAAGCCCGTTGAACAAGTCCTCAAGGACGCTAAGGTCAAGAAGGGTGAAGTTGATGACATTGTTTTGGTCGGAGGTTCTACCCGTATTCCAAAGGTTCAAGAACTCATCGAGGAGTACTTCGGAGGTAAGAAGGCCAGCAAGGGTATTAACCCTGATGAGGCTGTCGCTTTCGGTGCCGCTGTTCAAGGTGGTGTCTTGTCCGGAGAGGAAGGTACTGAGGAGATTGTTCTCATGGACGTCAACCCATTGACCCTTGGTATTGAGACTACTGGAGGTGTCATGACCAAGTTGATCCCAAGAAACACTGTCATCCCAACCCGTAAATCTCAAATTTTCTCTACTGCCGCCGACAACCAACCAGTTGTTTTGATCCAAGTCTATGAGGGAGAACGTACTATGACCAAGGAGTAAGTTTTAGCTCATCTACACATTTCAGAAATACATGATTCTAACGAAATTCTTAGTAACAACAACCTTGGTAAATTCGAGTTGACTGGTATTCCACCAGCTCCACGTGGTGTCCCACAAATTGAGGTTTCCTTTGAGCTTGATGCCAACGGAATCTTGAAGGTTACCGCTGGTGACAAGGGTACTGGAAAGTCCGAGTCTATCACCATCACCAACGACAAGGGACGTCTTACTCAAGAAGAAATTGACCGTATGGTTCAAGAAGCTGAGAAGTACGCCGATGAGGACAAAGCTACCAAGGAGCGCATTGAGGCCCGTAACGGTCTTGAGAACTACGCTTTCAGCTTGAAGAACCAAGTCAACGATGAGGAGGGTCTTGGTGGCAAGATCGACGAGGATGACAAGGAGACCGTAAGTTATTGATCATTTCACTTGCAATTTATTTCATGCTAATTATACCTCTAGATTTTGGATGCCGTCAAGGAAGCCACTGAATGGCTCGAGGAGAACGCTGCCACCGCAGTCGCCGAGGACTTCGAAGAACAAAAGGAGAAACTCTCCAACGTCGCCTACCCAATCACCAGCAAATTGTACAGTGGAGCTGGTGGACCAGGTGGTGACGATGAGCCAGAGGGCCACGATGAGTTGTAGTTAGTTAAAGTCTAGGCACGGAATTGATATACTGCACTTTATGATGATTTTTTCCTTGATTGGTTCGGATGGATGGACCTGAGTTAAAGGGAAGGTACATGTAGGCGGAATAAAAGAAAGCTTTAAAGCTATGCATTATAATCTATTGGGGGCGTCATTCATACAAAAAGAATTGAGTATTTAAGATATCTTGATATTTTGACTTCATGTGAGAGTGAATGTGTGTGTGCTTTCATGTGTTTTGCTTTGCCGCCACCATAATTTTGACACGATCTTCATCTTGATGATGTTGCAATCTGATATCGTATTGTCCCACTTGGTAGTTGATGTAAAGTCAAGTTTGGGTGTGTTAAACCTTAAGTCGTGAGATAGAGGGAGAGGGAGAGGGAGAGGGAGAGAGTGTGTGGATCTAGAGATTTTATTATCAAATATACATTATCTATCTAAAGTGAGCAAGCAGATCACATTCTCTTATTGTGGACTCACTTATATTAAATGCCCCCTCCATAAGGTCCGTCTATCTTTACCTAGGACCCCAGGACCTACAAGATCTATAAAAGAGCTTCCCAACGTCCATCATCTCCAAACGGAATTTCTCCACAACTGACCGTCGGCATTCCAATCTCCTTTTCTATCTCCCGAGCAAACCCAGAACTAGCCAGCCCGCTATCCTCGAATCCCCTATCCCTCTCTAATCTGTAAGCCAACCCCGCCCCCCTCTCCACTAGCCCCTCATTCTCCGGAAATAACTCGGTTCTAAATTTGACGTTTGCCAACTCCGCCAACTCCAGGACACCACCATGTAAGTGGTCACCTGTTCCTTCTCTCCTCCTTTCAGCCACCTTTTCCGCAACTTTTAATACCGCCGACGCTTGCCAAAATCCCTCTTTCTTCTTCACCATTTTTAGAAGCTCTATCGCCTGTTCATATAAATGTTGATTTGGAGCTGACATAGCTATAAAGTATAATGGAGCGATAACTCCTCCATCCGCTGTTAGGAAGTTATCATTATACATCGATGTTGCATGCATGATTACAGAACGGGAAATATCGATAATAGCCTGAAAACGTTGGGTCTCGGATGCAGGTAGCAGATCTGTTTCTACTCTTGAATTTGCGCGGAGATCGACGACGAGAGAGAGCGATTGGTAATGGAGTTGGAGGAGAAGACTTCGATGGATTTCAGAAGCGCTCCACTTATGAGCGTCCACATGGCATAGGCCATCGAAAGCACGTTTCCAATTTAACATTCCGATATTAAAGGAGTGGAGAAGTTTAGTTCGATGTGGAAACATGGCTTCGAAATTGGCAGGCCGCTCGTGACGAGATGTCTTTGGAGAGACGGCTGTGAGAACGTAAAAAATGCGGAGTTCGTAGAATTGCTGTGCGATACTTGCGGCGTGGAGACTGGGGAATCGATCACCGCATTCGGGCTCTTTGGAATTGCTGTCAGGAACTAAGAGTGGTTTGCGAGAATCCCAGAATGAAGTCGCTTGGACGTCAAATCGAGTAATTATTTCTAAGATCTTTTCTTGGGCTTGTTTTACTGCTGGTCGAACATCTTGTAGTGCCCATACATTGTATACCCGCAATCCATTCTCCAGATGTTCCAGTGCTCTTTCATGATTACCTTGTGCATTTTCCAAACAGACAAATATTATGCAACAAGCTAATGTTACTTGTATTTTGTTATCAGATTCAAGAGAACGAATATGCCGAATCGATTTATTATATTGCTGAAGATACACTCGCTCGGTGGCAGCAGAAGGTCTAGATATATGTTCATGTAACGCCGAAATGGCAATTACAGCATGAAGAACCGCAGGATAAGCTTCACTGAGTTGTAATATCATTCGACGCCAAAATTCGGAATCTTGGTTAACACCCATCAATCCATACATTGTTCTATGACGAAATTGATCAAAGTATCGATGTTCTTTACTACTGCGAGTGGAACCGAGTCCTGGGACAATGGTGACGCGACTCTGTGCGTGGTTTTGTGAAAGCACAATGGCTTCACCTTGAGGATTGTGATATTCGCAGATTCGACCGGTGCTGCTGCATTTTACACATTTTGGTTTACCTTCGTCACATTTTATATGTCGGATTCTTAAGTTTTGAGTTAGCTAACTTCCCCTCGAAATTGTGCTGGGAGGATTACAACTGCAAAAACAGAAAGTGGGGGGAATAGAGATCAGAGGTACACATAGTGCAATTGGTAGTCGCCATGATGCGGTTCTTGAGGCCGCTCAGTAACACGGACCAATGTTGCTCATCATGATAATCAAAATAAGAAGAAGAAAAGTATGGTGTTGAGGAAGACGGTGAATGTAAAATGCATACTTGCAAGTGAGGCATGCACCTCTAGATTTTTTGAATTTGGACCGAGACCTCTTTTCTTTTTGAAGAGGAGGTTCAGACGATATATGATCAGCCATAATGCATTTTATTCTCAAAAGAAGATGCACCAAAATTGGGCACCGTCGAATATTTTGCGTTGAATGTAACAAAAGGGGGAGAGAAGATTAATATTTTGAAGGATTGTAATTGCGCCGCCTAAAGCTATGTAAGGAGAATTATAGCTAGTTTAGTCATCTTAATCAATTGTATCATGAAGATTTAACATCCATGCTGCTTGCCAATTTTTTATCCATGTCGGTTGCTGATAATCAGATATGCAACAAGACATTTCTATGCTCCTTTCACGTGAATTCTCTTTTTCAATGATTGTAATTGGCTGAATCGAAAGCCTGTGATATAGCCCACTCTCACTCCATTCAAGCCATGCTCAGTTTTCCTCACTTACCAGCTTCACCTCAAAGATCCAAACATTAATTCACAATGCCGGGACAGAAAGAGTTGTGTCTTTTGAGTGCTACCCAAATTCTTTCTCTACTCAAGGATAATATTAGCACAGTTGAGAGGACTATGCGCGTTCTCTTTTGCATCGTATCGAGCAGAGGAATGATATTGTAAAAGCATGGGGTATATCTAGGTCAGCTTTGCTTGCTTAAAACTTGCCTTCGTTGATACCTGGTCAAAGGTGGATGAGGAGAAGAGGACGATACTATTCACAGTCCTAATATATTGGTTTCCACCTACTTTCGATGCACAACAGATACTCAGAGAAGCACGAGCACTAGACAGAGTTCCTCACACACAACGGGGTCCACTCCACGGTCTCGCGATTGCGATCAAAGATTCTATTAACACCAAAGTTGGGTGGTTCAAGTTTCTATTGCCAAGCTCCCATTTATTGACATGCATGTAGATATGCCTACAGAAATGGGTTGTTCATTATACCAGGGAAATCAACCGACTCTTGATTCATCCGCAGTTTCTATTCTCCGAAATGCTGGAGCTCTTATCTTTGGTTCGTGCAACTGCACATACAATGTTATGCTTTTATACTTCTATGATAGATAACTTCCCTCCCCAGGCAAAACCACCACACCAGAACTCACCTGGCTCAACAGCGGTCCCAAAACCACCAATCCCCACGATGTAAACTGCACTCCAGGCGGATCATCTACAGGCTCAGCAGCAGCAGTCGCCGATTTCCAAGTCCCTCTCAGTATTGGGACCCAAACGGGCGGGAGTCTTATGCGCCCAGCATCGTACACCGGTATTTTTACCATGAAACCAACATACAATGCGATTTCTCTCGAATGCCAAAAAATCTGCTCAATCTTTCTCGATACACTGGGCTTCTTTGCTCGCTCTGTCGAGGATCTCCAACTACTTGCTGATGTCTTTTCCCTCAAAGACGCACACCCTCACAAGACCATACCTTTAAAAGAAACCCGAATAGCATTCATGCAAACTCCAATGTGGGATCAAGCCGGCCCCGGCACCATCACCGCTATGAACACCGCCTTCACCATTCTCCACAACCGCGGTATCAAAGTTGACCAAGTCCCTTTCCCCCCAGAATACACCGATTCCAAGATCCTTACCCAAAACTTCAACACTATTTGCAAAACCGAAGCGCAATCATCCTTCCTCAAAGAATACAATATGGATAAATCAAAACTCCACCCGAAATCCGCGCTCTCGTCGAAACCCCATCCCACACTCCACAAGGATACTACCAAGCTCTCGACTACTTCGCCCGTATCCGAAAAATCTTCACTTCTTCCATCCTCTCTCAATACGACGCAATTCTCACCCCCAGCGTCCCAAAAGAAGCACCTCTCGGTTTGCACGATCTCGCGAAAAGTATCGCGGAGCTGCTTATAAGTGAGGGTGGTTGGAAGGTAGATTTACCTGTCTAGGAAAAGAATGCGCTAGATTGATTTATTATTATTATGCTCAGGTGTGGTTTGATTTGATTCGACATGATGATTTCAAAATTTGCAGAATCTATAGCTTGCGTGATGTGATGTTGGTTTTGGAGAAGTGGAGTGTAGAGCTCATTCATGAACATACCTAGACTGTCGTCAAAAAGGGAAATTTTGGATAACCATACCTATTCACTTGTAGAATTCAAGTGGGATAAAGGAATAACATGCCAATGTGAGTAATAAGTAGGTATATTTGTCGAATATGACATACGAATATGAAAATGAAAACAAATATTGTAAGACAAGTAGAGATGTACGATTACACATGTATGTATGTTCACATATGGATATCAATAGCGAATAAAGAATTCAAATTTTTATTCTCTCTTTCATTGTCGTGTATATGCCCAAGATTCTACATAGAAACATAGAAAGCATTGATATTAACCCCCGCCTCCCTCTCACACCATAAAGGACATTATATAGCCAATCTAATCCCCAATCCTCAATCCATAAATCCATCACCCTTCACCCCTTCTTCCCCACCCCCCTTCACTGCTTCTCCCTTCTCCCCTCCCCATCCCTTATCCACCTACTCCAACAACCCCGCCGCAACGGTCACCCCATCACACCTCAAAATAACCCTCCCCGGCGTCTCCAACGGCACCGGAACCTCCAACTCGACCACCACCCTCGCCACCTGCGCCGGCTTAACAATCCTCGGTTTCTTCTTCCCCATCGTCTTCCCCGTCCCCTTATCCAACACCGCCACCAACTCCTTAATCCTACCCGCAGTATGCATACGACCTCTATGAACATCAACTTGCATTGGGGTCAAGAATTCAAATGCCAGAACCTTGACTGTGAACGTCTTGATATTACTAATCGGTTGACTAGGTGTGCAAAGTACATCGCCGATTTTGAGATGAGCTTGATCGATATCGCTAAGATGGATTGTGATGATTTGGCCCGCGACTGCCCAATCTACCGGTTCGTTATCCATTTCGAGGCCTTTGATGAAACATTTTTCGTTGCTAGGTTGTGCTAATAGTTGATCGCCCACTTGAAGAGAGCCAGCTTCGATACGTCCGGATATACTTAATGGGTTTTGTACGCCGCCGCGGAAAATATCGCCGATGGTTAAGCGAAGGGGTTTGGTCAGAGCTCTGGCTACTGGTTCAGAATGATCGAGTTCCTCCACAAGAGTTGGTCCCGTATACCATGCCGCTGCTTGTTCTTTCGATTTTCTGGCAATATTATCACCATGAAGGCCAGAACACGGTATAAATTTGATGTTCTGTTCTTGGAATCCAGCTGCTGTAAGGAAAGCACAAACTTGTTGTGAGATCTCATCAAAACGTTCTTGTGACCAACCGACGGTATCTAATTTGTTAACTGCTATAATGATTCGTTGAACACCCATACTTCGAGCTAATAACGCGTGTTCTTTCGTCTGTCCCTTTAATCCCGATTCAAAAGATCCAACACTGGCGTCAATCACTAACACAGCGAAGTCTGCTTGACTTGCTCCAGCAATCATATTCGGAATAAAATCGCGATGACCAGGAGCATCAAGAATTGTGAATGCTGTCTTTTCGGTTTCGAACTTGTTCATCGCAATATCGATTGTTACTCCCCTGCTACGTTCTTCCGTTCCTTGGTCCAGAACCCAGGCAAGAGCGAATGAAGATTTGCCCATCGCTTCTGCCTCCTTACGATAACGGTCTACTGTTCTTTGATCTACAACTTTTAGGTCGTAAAGCAGACGACCCATCAAAGTACTTTTTCCAGCGTCAACATGACCTGTCAAGGTTAGAAAGTGGAGTGAAGACTTGATAATATTAATATACCTATAACTACAAAGTTCGCAGCATTTTTACTTTTGGCTTTCTCGAATTCTGCTAAAACATCTAAATCTTTGCTCTTAATTCTATGTGTTTCAACATCAGTTGGCACCTCTACTTTTGCTGGTCCCTTTGCTGGTCCCTTTTTTCCTTTACCAGCGGCTACTATATGATTAGTTTCATTTCTTTGATGTCGCAGAAAGTACCGAACCTTTCGACTGCGCTGCTATGACAACGTCGTCTGGACTAGGTCCTGAAAAGGGGTTAGCTGGCATGATCAGGACTTCTGAAGTATACGGCATGGTAAAATTGTTCTCCAAAGGGCGTCTCGGACTTGCGCTTGCAGTTTGAAACATGGTGCTAGCGAAAGCAGATGGGCTAGCCTGGTAGACAGGAGAAGATTCTTCAACTGCGGGCTCAATCTCTGTCTTATAGCCCCTGGAGGTTGGTTGCGGCTTAAGGACCTTTTCGTGCGGGTTGGAATCTTTGCGTTTCCTTAATGGAAATCCTCCATGTTTCGAATCTTTGGATAAAGAGTCGCTGCTATTTGGTGTAGACTTATCATCGTGCGGTTCCGTTGGGCTTTCACCTCCAGTTTGGTCTAGAGAGAGATTGGCCATAGGCTTTTCGACCTCCAAGGCCGAACTCTGCTGCTCTTGTGCCTTCTTTTTCCGTGCCGCCGCTAAAGCCTGTAACTTTGACATCTTTGGAGCACCTCCAGAAGAACCTCCCAAAAGCCCGCCTGGGAATTGTGGTGGAGGTGTGAATTTTGCAAGACGTTCAGGAGGTATTTTGAACCATGGCGTATCGGCAAAGAAGTTTTTGGCAGACGAGGTTGTAGTATGTATTGGGGAAGAATAATCTCCATTGTAGACATCTACCATCAGTATTAGCTAGAGTTACATTGAAAAGGAGGGTAACAAAGGGTAAGACAAGGAACCCACCTCCGGTCCAAATAATGTATGTATTTATTATGCGACAAAAAAAAGACCAAAAGCAAAAGAAAAAAAAAACTTTGAAGGCGTAATGAAATCAACTCACCAGAACTTTTCTTTCCAGCAGCTTTCTTGGGAACTTTAGGCGTTAAAGTACCGAGCAAGTATGTGACTGACTTTTCTGTATCGTAATAATAATGCCACAAGGCTTCTTGTATTTGCTTATCCGTGAAATTGGTCGAATCGGCCGGTAAGATTTCGCGTACTTTGATTGTGCCTTCTCGCATTTGCTCTTGATCTTCTTCGCTCAATTCTTATACTGCGGATTAGCCAATGTCTGCGAAGAGGCAGTCGAAAATATGCAAAAAGAATCTTATTCGTACCTTGACCAGCTTCCTCCTCATCGTAATCTTCTTCGTAAATGTCATCTGCGTCATCGTAATCGAGAGCCATTGCTTTGACAAACTTGTGGCGAGACATCTTGTAATGGATATCGAGAATTATATGTATTCGACCTATATGATTGTAAACGTGATATAATAATTTGCGTGCCGGTGAAAAGTATGAAGTTACTGAGAAGAATTTGTGAGAAAAGTTTGTGATGATCGAGTTTTTATGTATGAGATGGAAATTAAATTATAGTAAAGGTTTCCAATGACCGTGGGGTTCAATATCGTCATTGATAGTAGTACGAGGGGCTTGATTAGTCACCCTTAGATCAAGAAAGAAAGCTTGGGCTTTGAGCTATCATTATCCGAAATAGGTAAGGAGGGCACATCTATTTGTACTAGTATTATGTTTCGAATGTCAACTAGATTTTAGATTCAAGCCGTTCGAAACCAAATCATACCTTGGTAGGCAGGTGGCAGATACAACGTAGGTATATGGATATCTGTTCAACCTTATCAGAACTAATCAAGTTAGCGTCATCAATGTAGGTATGGATGGCGTATATTGTCTTAAAGTTCAAGATAGAACATAGAGTGGCGTACGATACATTCAACTAGATACTTACTACCTAGTAGGTAGATAGGTACTAAGAAAGCTTGGCACATAATAGTAATAGATAAACATAGAGATCTGCTTATTAGCAATGAACTCTATACAGTCAAAGACGATAAATCTCAGAAAAGTCAGACATTTTACTGTAGCACTAAGAAGAACATCCACATAGTTGCTTCCTTTCAACGTCATGAACATATTAAGTATTTATGGGTGAATTGGACGATATCTGTAATCACAAATTAAAGGCAGTTTTCATTACACTATCAATATAAGTATACAATTTCCTCCGGGAATATGATGTCCGTAAATTCATTCGATTCCATGATATCTTTTAACTCCAGCCTCGAAATGAACTCCGCCGACTGAGATACTGAGAAATGTATAGACGTAACTCGCACCCAAAAAACGCCTCGCTTCTTTGAATGAACTCAAAGATCTATGAGACTTTCTTCCACTACCTTAGTCTGCGGAACATTTTGTGGAGCAGAAGGGAACGATTCTTGAGAGTATCCGTTATAACTCGATACAGGAGGCGCAGGCCATGATTGTTGAGGCGCTGGAGCCTGTTGCTGTGATTGCCAGTATGGGGTTTGCTGTTGAGGAGTAGGATACGATGGCTCTTGTGGGTTTGGTGGTGGATGGGTAAATTGTTGAGGCGACGGTGCATGCGGGTACTGAGGAGGTGACTGGACTGAAGACTGTTGTTTTGATTGATCCTGTGCTGGCTGGGTTTGATGAGAAACTGGAGTCCCGTAGTAAGCCGCTGCATTAGGATCTGTAGATGTTTTATTAATTGACTCCGATGGAGCGAAATTTGAAGGAGGTTGAGATGGAACACCTTGAGGTGTTTGAGCTTGGACGGGGGGCTGGTGTTGCTGTTGGGGTGAGAAAGGGGCCGGTGGAGCCGAGTATTGAGGAGCAATCTCATTCGTTTGCCAGTTACCAGTATGTTGGCGTTGGATTTGATGACCTTGTTGCTGGGAATAGTTCTCATTACGCTGATCTAGTGTAGGATAATTGATATCGGAAACAGAAGACCTTTTGTTGTATGCAGGGTGCTGTTGTTGACCGGTAGGGTAGGAATATGTGGATTGGGGTGGTGCGTAAGGTTCTCGTTGAGAATTGCCCGTATAAAAGCTTTCTGCCCCTCCACTTCCATTGGGTACAGTGGAAGAAATAGAAGGATACATGCTAGGTCCAGCAGCCTGCTGAGGAGGATTATAGCCCCCAATGTTGTGTTGATTATACGTGTTTGACAAACGTTCCTCGAGCATACGATCGTAATACCGTACAACGGTGGAAAGCTTGGCGTGTAAATCAAGTAGAGCATCTATGAATTGTTAGCTAGAGTACATAGAATACTAAATAATCACAAACCATGCTTGCTCATCGTTTCTCCGTAGGTGCGGGCCAATTTTGGACGAAGAGTACCAATGCTATCATAAAGCTCTTGGATTTGTGGCTCTCGTAGAATTGTCCCTGGCGACTGGGTCTGTAGTCTATCTACGAGGGTGGAGAAGAGATTGATGTTTTCTGCCTCAACAGGGGTGAGTTCGTAATCGTTCTTTGGGAGACTGATGTGGCCTGTGGAAGAGCTGTTCGAATTAATAGTGGAGGACTGCTCCTTGATGGTAGCTGTATGCTTTTTCTTCTGTTCTTCCATATCGGCCAGTGATGCTGCAATCGCCGCTTTTAAATCGTCATCTTCTTCCTCTCCAGACTTGCCTGCGTCTGTTATAAGTCCTTTACTTGGGGGTTCGCGGGATTCTGGCACAGGCTGAAGTTTCGATTGTGGAACATAGCCAGCCCCCGAGTGACCATTGACCTCCTCCAGACTCATTGCCAAAGCTCGCTTGAGATCTTCATCAAAACCGTCATCCACCCGGGCGTCTCGAGGTTGCATGGATGTATGTGATTTGTGTTTGTGGTGGGATGTGTGCGTAGGGGATCGTTCATTGGTAAATGTAGGACCCTTGGAAGATTTGTCGGTAAGTTTTATGTAACAACCATCATCTACTCTAACAGGTTGTAGAATGCCAAGATGGGGAAGGGGTAAGGTTTTGCTTGAGCATTGTTGATCGAAAACATTGCCACAATTCCGGCAATGGTGCTTTCGATTTGTGAAGCTAAATGATGTTCGACATCGCATACAAACATCTGAGTCTATCCATTCTGGTGGCTTGTAACAGGTCAATAAAAGTCTACTGGGGAGCAATGATCTACTCACAGCACTACTATCCAGCATACTACTTGCGACATCAGTCTTGGGAGGAAATCGGAACCCCTCTCTTTGTAGAGCTCTATAGGTCTCTCCAATGTAAGAAAGTTCGCTGCGACCCTCAGTCGCTGTAGCCCAGCTCTGAATAAGCTCCAATATTTTGTTCTTGACGTCGTCATTAACTGCAGCCCCGCCATATGCCTTGAGAAGTGAAACCAAATTATCCATAAACTCTCGCGATGCAATTTCGACAAGGAAGTGCGAACCGCCATTTTTGACGCAGGTATCCGTGAGCTGTAAGCAGAATTAGTAAAGAGTCATCAATAAATGGAGCCTAGTCATTTATACATTTAGTGCACTGAGTTGAAAGTTGGGATTCTTGTTGCCTATGCGCCTTTTCAGTGAACGCATAGCTTCATTTGCGCGTACAGTTTTGGAACGGATCACATCGGAAATCTCGAGGTTGAGTGCGATATCCTCTCTGATTGATGTTAGCAGTGTTCCCCCTCTTCTCGATGAGATTCAAGACTAACAAGGAAGAGTTGGTAGCTTTTTCAATCTGCTCATCCAAAGCAGAGTTGGATGCGAACCATCCTGCCATCATCTTGGCGACTTCGAAAGAAACTATTGATATGCTCGAATCTTAGGTTTCAGACGGAGACAGGTGTTATGGATTTGATAGTCAGGTGTTCGTGATTTGTAGAAAAGGCTGCTTCGAAATGACGAAGTGGTAAATGGTTGTGTGAGGGCTCAGCCTTTTCTTTCCCTGTTCCTTTCTCCGATAGAATACTCCAATATTTGATGCGGAATGAGATTAGATTAGATCTTTATGTCGTATGTCGTATGTCGTATGTCGATACCTAATTTGTAGGTAGGGGTTTGCAGTAAAGAGGATGTTTGTACGGAGTATTGAGGTAGGTTGATTGTAAAGTTGATGATGTTATGCGAAGCTGGTAAATGTGACGATTGAATCAATGGGGGTGGGGGTGGCTCTAAAATAAATGACTAGATAGCTCTTGTATGTACAATGTATAAGAAGTACCTACTATGGGCATTTTATGGCACGTGCTGAGCATCATGAGGGTGAGTTTATTACATATTGATAGGTTTACGTTGAATATGATCCAATTTCAATGCGGCAAACACACACACATACTAGGGGAACCTAGTACCCATTGAATACCTAGTAGACATCATTCAAATCACCGTTCGACAGTTCAAGGTATACAGGTGATTCGTACTATATTAATTAATGACTACATACACATACTCTCTGTCTTGGCATCGCGATAGATATATTGTTAATTATTCATATTCTATGCACCTACCTATTAAACAAGATATCAAGAGAACTTCATGGTTAAAACTCCTCTTCATTTCTATAATTCGTAAGGTGTTGAAATACCGGCACTCATTCTCCAACTCAACTTACTACCACCTATCCATATCCATTCCTAAACGGACTATACTTAGTAACAAATCTCACTCACCGCCCACTATCGATAAAGATTATACTATACCTACGTACTCTAGTCTAAAGTCCACGGATCTCCTCCATACTTGATGCATTCAAGCCTTCGAAGAATGCATGTGGCGCAAAGCAACAATAAAAGACAACAAGCAACGACAATACCTTTTCCCGACTCGATAAACGCATCTCGGTCTTCAGATCGATTTATTCTTTGATCTCCTTTCATTCAACTTTCTTTGAACATTCCCCGTTCACGTATATCGAGCCCCAGAACATTTCTTGTCATTTCCCGTCTCCCTTTCAACCACCCAAAACTTAAAAGAATACGATTTAATTTAATTCGACATCCAGCTCCTCCATCATAGAACAGAATGCTCCAGCGGCATTTTGAAAATCTATAACCATGAGTCCAGCGGCCATCGGTGGCCCCCACTTGCGAACTACCTCAATCAATGGAATTGGGCCAATCAACAACACAAAGAAAGATGGCGTTAATGGTATTGGCACTTTGAATGCTAATAGTCGAATACTACCGCATCTAGAAGATCTGGTGAATGCGAAACCACTTGTCGATAGACAGTCCTCGTTACGAAAATTGCTGGAAGCTGGCGAAGAAGCTGCGAAACATGCAGAAACATACCTAGACTTTAAACGCCTGGACTTAGCTCTTCAACAGTACATCATAGCCTTTACAATAGCCGTGGAATATATTCCCCAGAGTCCGCATTATCCAGATCTAAGGAGTAGGTCGGATTATACTCGATTATACGCTGGCTTGCAGAAACGGCTCAATACACAACATAATAAATTCGAGGAAGTCAAGAAAATAATCAAGGAGGATAATACAAGAACCGGAGTCAGCCCATCTAGTTTACTTCCATACAATGGACGATCTGTCCCTGGAAATACCAACAACATTGCATTCAAGCCAACCATATCCGATGTCAATAGCAACCCAACCAATAAAAAGAATGAACCCCGTCAAAAGCCAGTGATACAACCGAAACCACAAGGGCTTCATGGCAATTCGATACAAATAGCAAATGGTATATCATCCAGTCTGCCCAGCTCATCCGAGAGTAACTTGGCCGCAAGATTCGCCCGTTTGAGGAGTCCAAATACTACAACCCCTACTCAAGATCCTAGGATTAGGACTCAACAAATTACTATTCCAGATGAAACCAAAATAGATCAAAAGCCAATCAACTCAGCATCGCAGTACAAGCAAAATGCGAGTATATTGCGGCCTCTCGGCCCAAGAGAAATGCCAATGAGTCCAGCAACTCTCAAGACAGAAAAACCCATCCTTGACATGGATACTAGTGTTCCCATGATGCCGAGAATGCCGGATGCAATCTATAGTCCAGCACGTAGTACAGACGTGGTTTCGACTAACAGTCAATCGCCACTGTTATCTCGAGGGTCTTCCTACTTTAACGGAAAAAGAGAGCCTTCTAGTTCAGTCGCAAAAGTCTCTCGCAATCGAATCGTAGTTGACGATGCAACTGATTATTTCTCAAACTCTGAGGCCAACAATTACACATTTGATCATGGTCATCCTGAGCCTGAAACCCGGATTGACAAGCCATCAATACCCAACGCTACAACTATTACTGCCGAGCAGCTTCATGGTTTTCTCAGAATCGGCTCTAAAACCTTGAGTGTCTTGATCGTGGATATTAGAAGCAGAGAAGAATTCAATGAGGGGCACATCATGGCCTCATCGATCATTTGCATTGAACCTATAGCTCTACGAAAAGACATGTCCGCAGAAGATCTTGGGGAAGGAATTGTTCTATCTCCTGAACCGGAACAAAGGTTGTACGATCAGAGGCATACATTTGACTTGATAGTCTATTACGATCAATCGTCGATGCCAATAAACACGGAACATGTTCCAGGCGAACCTCTTAATCATTTGCAACACTTTAGTAAAATTATCTACGATCATGCTTACGATCACCGATTAAAGCGACGACCGATGTTACTTGTTGGTGGTCTAGACTCTTGGATAGACCTCTTTGGGCCGAATGTATTAAAGAGCGAAATGCCTGGCAACAAATCTCTGGTTAAAAACAAGAAACATGACCATCAAGGTTTGGGTCGAGTTTCTATAGCTCGAAGAGGTTTAGTCGCAAAGAGAACAACACCTAGATTACGAACTTTATCAGCGGCAGAGGAAGAGAAATGGGATCAAGCTTTAAAACAACATTCCGATGATGAGTCACCTGCTCAGGATTCCGCCATGGACGAATCTTATTATGCCAGAACTACCGAGGACTTTATGAGGAGATACCCAGAGCTTCCATCAGTCAAGCAATCCATGGCATCGCCATCAATGCCCAGGTCATTGCCTCTCTATGATGGATCAAAAATTTCAGCCCCACCAACTCGTCCGCCACCAGCTCTACCAAGACAGAGATCTAATGGCATTTTCGAACAGACACCCTACAAGAATTATGCCATGACAGGAGGAAATTCCAGCGCTCCACCCGCAACAGACCCTGGTCTCTGTGGTTTAAGAAACATCACGGGTGGTCTCTGTTACATGAATGCCGTTGTCCAGGCCATTGGTTCCTCGCCAGGAATAAGGAACATGTTTATTAAATTCCAATATCCTTGTATTCCGGAAGTCCCGAAAAAACCAGGCGAAGATAGCCCCCCGAGGCTGTAGATGACCCGGGCTCTGCGCAGCTTGCTACAGCATATGTGGTGTGGAAAGTACGACGAGATTGTTCCAAGAATGTTTCAAGTAAGCTTTTTATAATCCAAGAATTCCATCGGCTAACAATTTGCAGCAATACGTCCATGCAACCGCCGTTGGCCATGAAGGTTACATAGGCCTTGATCAGTCTCGCATTGGTGACCATGACCACAGACCCGATACAACTTTTGGAACTGCTAGACAGCATGATGCCAACGAGTTTTTAGCTTGGCTTTTTGATGTTATCATGGATGAACAGAATATCCATCGTGACAAGACTGGACTTCTAGGTGATGTCTCAACTTTTTCTCCAAAGGAGAAAAGTGAATTGCCAAGAACTCAAAATTGTCGCGAAGGATATGAAAGGGCCCTTGAAACGTTGAATTCGCCCCTAGCAAAACTTGTCTGTAATCAAAAGATGTATGAGATAGTTTGTCAGACTTGTAAGGACACTAGCGTGACCTCAGATATGTTATCTCCTATAATATATCTAGGGGTTGATCCGAATGGAGGGTTAAATCAAAATTTGCACTCTCTGCTTCGGACGTATTGTCTGACTGAAGAGAGAACAGGATTGGATTGCGATGGATGTGGTGTCACACACTCGCGCACCAAAATCCAGAGGCAGCTCTTTTCTAATCTCCCGGACTACCTCGTCTTTCCTTTCAAGGTAGCTCAAATGGCTGGTGAAATACAGGGTAATCGCTTAAATGTTCAAGTAAACTTTCCATTGGTTCTTGATATGGCAGAGTACACATGGCTATCACAGAGAGACGGATATTCAGATCGAGTTCTTCCGCATCAGAGACCACCATTCTTATACGATTGTTATGCCGCGGTACAACACAGTGGATCAACGGAATCTGGGCACTATTGGGCGTTGGTCCGTAGGATAGATCCGAATAACAGATGGACCGATAATTGGCACGAGTTCAATGATAGTAGAGTGATACCAGGTAAAACTTTTGCTGATACACAAAGCTATCGAACTGTTATGATCTTTTACCGTCGTCAAGGCGCTGCTTGATATCTACGACAATTGGCTACTTTCAGCAATGGAGTCATGGTTTACAAATTTTGGCGTCATGGGAGGGGCTCAACTCAATGGAGATGTATCTAGAGGAGGCGTTGGTTATATGGTTGGAAAGCTCGATGCGGGAAAGGGAAATGGAAAGGGAAATGGAAAGGAACAATGTTTATATGCGACCGGTTGGAGCCTTTGGATGGGGAAGATGCAAATATCATCTACATGAATGAATGAATGGTACAATAGTTTTTTGACAAGGATGAATTGAATCGACATGAGGTATTTATACATGACATACGCAGAAATACTATTGTTATATAGTCTTCATTCTTTATATTGTTAATATATAGATGATTCATTGAGTTTTATTTAGTATTGTTTACAGAGTGTTGTGAGTGTATGTGAGTGACTATGATATCGAGTCCATAGTTTGTTTTCTTTCCTTCTAACTGCCTATCATACTTTTTGTGGACTTCGTCGTGATGGTTCAATTGTGTGGTCAAAGAAATATACACGCATTTCAATGAAGAAAGTGAGCAAACAGCTGCGGATATTGACGGAAATATCGAAGGGCCAACTAATGTATTCATGCCGACTCCTGTCATACCACAGAGTATGAATGCGATGTAAAAAGGGGCTGTATCCTGATGTGGTATTGTTAAGCGTGCTCGCGTGCTAGATTTGTGAGGTGAGGTGGGGGTAGTGTGTATCTTTGTTTTGCTCAATTGAACACCCGGGCGAGCCGGTCTAGCTTTTACTCGTCAACGGACCATGGGAAATTTCATACTGAGATTGGAAAGGGCTGCTTACTGAGTGATAAATGGTAAAAGAAGAAAGGGGACAGTTTACTTAAATTATTTGATATAAATACCTAGGTAATAGCGATTCTCGAGGCTGATCACCCAATTCAGGAATTTTTTTCCACGTGAAGGAACTGAGCTGGTTCCACATATTTGCCTCCGTGTGCAGGGCGTCATTTTCAGCTTTTCTAGTTACTTACGTTATCTACGGTGTTACGGAAATATTTTCATAATATAAATCATCGGAATTGGAGATCCGTATAAATGGGTGGATACAACAGTGGGGAAATTGGTGGTTTCATCCCGTGAGATTTTAGTATATATGAGGGATGGATGAATTGATGTTTTTTAATTTTACTTCGGATATAAGTTATCCAACTTTTAGTGCATCGAGATTACTTCATTTATATCCTTCAGATAAGCAATATTCAAGCGATATAGCTTTCAGTCAAGCTTCGACCGATTGTATCTTCCAAGTCCCAGTCCCGCACTTCATCACATCATTCTTCTCACTCTCACCATGTCCGAAACCACCTACCTCATCACCGGTGCCAACCGGGGAATCGGTAAAGGTCTCCTCACCGCACTCGTCTCCCGCCCAAACACCATTGTCATCGCCGCCGTACGCACTCTCGCCTCCTCCCTCCCCATCTTCTCCACCATCCCCCTCGGCCAAAACAGCAAAATCATACCCATAAAAATCGATTCCACTTCGGAAACCGACCCCCTCACCGCCGTCTCCGAGCTCAAATCCACACACGGAATCACCAAACTCGATGTCCTCATCTCCAACGCTGGAATGATGGAATCCGATGCCATCGTTCCGGTTCTGGAATCCTCGCCGGAATCAATTAGGAGACATATCGATGTTAATACTATTGCACCTTTGTTACTATTCCAAGCATTCCATCCGCTTCTTCTCGCTTCCGAGAATCCGCGTTTCTTTACTATTTCTTCGTTGTTGGGTTCGATTTCCGCGTGTGAGAAGATTAGAGTCCCGTTTGCTTCTTATGGGATGAGTAAAGCGGCGGTAAATTATATGGTGAGGAAGATTTCGTTTGAGGTCCCGGAGGTGACGAGTGTGGTGTTTAATCCGGGGTGGGTGAAGACGGATATGGGGAATGAGGCGGCGAGGGGAGTGGGGATGGGAGAGACGCCTACGGCGTTTGAGGATTGTATTGAGCAGTTGGTGAGGTTATTTGATGGGGTGAAGAAAGAACAGTCGGGGAGTTTCTTGGATGCGGCGACGGGGGAGGTTTGTGCTTGGTAGACGGGTGTTTGAAACGGTTATGGAGAGAGGTGCTTTTCGGGTTTAAAATGATGAGATTTAGATTTAGAAAAAAAATAGAGTATACCCTGCATGACGCTTCTTTCCTATGTAATTTCATTATGCAGAAATAGTTCTGAGTAATGTGCTGCTAAACTAGGTGATACTTCAGCTCTTTCCATGCTTCAACCGTAATCTAGTTCTCATTTCTCGAGGTGTTCTGATGGGAAAAAAGTAGATCCCACAAGTTGGTGACCTGGACAAAGAAACCAATGAAGGGAATGATTCACTCAGCCCTCTTAGGCGAGTGAACTCCTGTTCCTCCCCTTGTAGTCCACTCTACAGCTCTGCTCGCGAATATATTCACTATCACTAATCCAGATCCTTTACCTATCATAGACTGGAAATCCAGGCCACTTCTTCCGATTTTCTAAACTCCTCTTTATAAAAGCTCGTTGTAGTGGGTATCGAGATGGAATCATTAATAAAAAAGCAGTGCACAAAGCTTCTAAGGGGCTGGAATATGCAGAGCCGTTAAGCGTGCGAATAGAATATCGAACTACAAATATCCTGGATAGTGATATTTGTTATTCGGGTTCAAGATCAGAGACTGGGAATTTATGATAGAAATAGAAAGTTCACTAGAGTCCGACAGTGAGAAATGTTGAAAGACAGTTGGAATAAGATGGGTCGACTAATGAAGGCACTAACAAAACTGCACTCAAACATCTGATACCAACTTAAGTGAACTCATTTGTGCTATTTTTCGGGGGAAAAACATATTACGTAGAAAACAGTTGATCGCAACTAATATACTCTTATTAATAAGTGCTTTAGCATGCTCATATCTGAACATTGTAAGGATCCGGCTTGGGCTACTTGAGTTCTTTTAAGGAGCCCTCCCCCCATACTACTTTTGAGAATATCCACCACTATCCGGCTATTCATTGCACGTCTTATGATCACAGTACAAGGCTTTCAATCGTATGATTCTGTTGGGGCTAAGTGCAATATCTACGCGCGAAGTGAATACTTCGCAATCGACTACTTCGAACCCCCCTTCGGGATCCCATCAATAAGTTCCAGACTCTTATATAAGTCGCTATTGTACGAAAATCTAACACATCTACAGCAGCTATAATCAAGCACAATGGTCTCCCAGGATGTGTGAGAATCGCTTCTTTCTGTGTCGCGGCTATAGGTAAATGTTGACCAAACCAATATCAGCATATCTGAAAGCATGTATGTCAAGGGAATCGGTGTATCATCTGAAGACAGTGAAAAACTTAGCTAGATAAGCGACAATAGGAGAATATTCGGCGACGAATAATCACACTTTACTGCTCAGCCGGGAATGTCACACCTGATTTTATCCTTCAGATAGGTACTGAGGAATTGATAGGCCTTACAAGTGTACAGTCTTGAATCTAAGAGAGAATTCTCGGTGTCTCATCGTAGACCGCATGGAATGGGTCTGCCTAATTCCTAAGAATATGTATGCAGAATTCCTTAGGAAGAAAGTTTGCTCCTTTACGGGCTTCTAATGCCTCTTACTTCTCTTCTCGATCTAATTCACTCTTCTCCCAAATCTAGTGGGTACCGGCTGGAGTCATTCACATGTGCAATTTTTCACAAGAGTGAGTATCCCCGCTTCCCCTCACTTACACAGAACATAGATCTCTATTTAAGTGATCGTCGCATTCTTAATAAACCAACCGACGCTTGAGGAAACAGGTATACGACCCTCTCAATGGGGTTTGCCACTTCAGACGCCAAAATTCACATGCGGCACTACACACCTAGAGATACCTAATCAGGGAAGCCTAGTAGCTGCTTATTAGAGTCGCGTAGGATCCAACAGAGTGAAAAGAACGGCTGGAAGCCCTGCCTTCTTAATGGTGCGTTGTGTTTTTGTAACTGCTAGAGCTATCAGCGGGGTTTCCAACAACACAATGATATGGCACAACTTACTTTCAGTTCAGCACAGTCATACTCAAGATCAAACAATATATGCTTCGGGAGATTTATGTCCAATGCAATATCCGTAGAACCATAAAATCACAACAAACCACGACAACGTCCGAATGGACAGTGATTAAGTAGCAACAACATACTCCTCTGACATTCAATTTGTATCAATGCAAACGCAGCATATGGTAGACAAAGCTCGCCGGTGAGAGTCGTACTTGCTATAAAGGATTTGCAGCTGGAAAATCGATAGCATTAGTCGAAGCTAAGTTGAATTGGACTGTTTTCCAATTGTAATGAATGCATTGTAGTTCTGGGCCTGAAGATTAATTCTGGGCTAGTAAGTCTACATTGATTGTAGGAGTAGCCTCGTGAAATGCTTGCCCGTGCTTAACCATCAGTGCCTTCTGCTATTGAAAAAGAAGGCAGGACAAGAAGGGCTTTTCAAAGGAGACAAAATCTGCTTGTGTATTTTACCCTAATCTCGTTCACTTTTAGCTCCAATCATTGGTGAGTGAATCACAGAGTCTAGTAATAGAATTAACCATTTCAGAGCTGAGAATTTTTCGATTGTGGTGCATGCATCCTCTTATCTCGGACTTCAAAGTTACTGACATCTATTTGAGAGATCGATGTATGTCTAGCTTTCACTCCCTACTCATTGATAATCAGTAATTCGATGGATCAACCGATGACAGTGTCGGGTGATTAAACTCCAAGTCGGCATGAAATGTACTTCATCTATATTGACAGCGAAGAAAAAGCTATCAAAAGAACTGCGACAGTAAGAAATAAGACCTTCGACAACGGAGAAGAACTATATGTGATGATACAGAGAAGACAAAATATCCATCTTGATGGCCCATATCTTTGCCCCCTCAACTTGCACATATAAACTTAGACAGGAATGAAACTTCGTTCCGGATCTGACGTCAGAAGCGCAAAAACGATCTTGAGGTGTGTTAGTTGAGATCGTGAGTATTTTATGGGAGCAGTGTCATCTATGACACAATTCTTTTATGCCCATCGATTTGTGTACCACATCCTCGCCAATCCATTAATGAATTAGTGCATCTTTCCATAGTCCACATGCTGGCCTACCGATTCACTCAAATCAAAGGCATTTTAAATCCTAAGTGTGAGGTTGAGATTAATAGTTATGATTATTGTAGATATGAAAGCAGATGAGATGAGAGGAAGAAGAAAGAAAGATGCAACGACAGCAAAATGAGGATAGTGTACAAATAAAATACGATAGTAACCAAAACTCTTGAAGAATATAACAGACCAATACCGCTATCCTCTCACTTTTATACAGCTC
Organism: Botryotinia convoluta; assembly: GCA_004786275.1. Classification (NCBI taxonomy): domain Eukaryota; kingdom Fungi; phylum Ascomycota; class Leotiomycetes; order Helotiales; family Sclerotiniaceae; genus Botryotinia; species Botryotinia convoluta. The sequence goes on from PQXN01000250.1 coordinate 50,755, forward strand.
TCAATTAATTAAAGAGCTAGAGAACACTCATATTTCCCAAAAAATTCATAATTCTTCAACTTTCGAAAATTCGGTATCAAAGGTTGCTAAAGACCTGGTGTTAACGATCAGTCGACTCAAGAGGCATGAGATTTCCTATGAAGAACGGGAAAGACTTCCCCACAGCTTCTTATCGAACATCTTCTATTTTAAGTCTCCTGATCTCCACATTGGCTTGGTTTTGTTGGAGTAGATTCACTTGATTTTCTCTCGAGACTTAATATAATTGGGTGAAATTGATATCTTTGTTCAGGATCTTCGACATAAAAGACTTTGAAGCTTTCCAACTGTACGTCAGTTTTTTGGATAATTAATTTAGATTTTTTCGAGGAAAATTAATGTCTTAATGTACTCATCGTTTAACTTTTGAATAACGTAAATTTCTTAATATTGAACTTGTAGGGAGGGATCCTTCAATTTGGACAATTAAGCGAGTACATAACTCCAACACCTCTTTCGTGAGATTTTGCTGGACTCTAAATAAAACCAACACTCTTTCTGTACTGCCTAGGAATTTATGATCTCCAAATCGTAGCCTGCAGGTCTACTCACTGCTCTGAGATTAGGTAGCATATAATCTCGTGCGGACTGGTCGCCAAATAAGCCCTTATACTACATACGTCCTGATGGTGGCCACTTTTTACCTAGGTAAACATAATGTGAGGATATGATGATTGATACGATGAAATTTTACACACCACCGCCAACATTGTGGATAAATTTGATTGAAGAAATGGTCCAGAAGGGTTTGTGGGAATGTATTTAAAGAATGCCTTTCCGATTATTCTTTACTTCATTATATAAATCATCTCATCTCATATTCTCTCGACTTTTATTACAGAATCCCATTTTCATACAAACACAATTTTCAGATTCAAATCTATAACTATCCACCTTCGTCTACCTTCATCCGTCTATCGACTTTACAACAACTTATATTACAAGATTCACCATGTCTGGAGTTCGTGTAACTAATCACTCACTGTGGTCCCAGTGGGACGACGATACATTGAATCGCAAAGCAGATGCTAAAAGATCTGGCGATGCACAAGATTATGCCGATAGACACATTGCAAGAAAAATACTTAAGAAACAACAAGAATGGACACTTGAACAAATAATGATAAAAAAGAATGCTGGAATGGATGATCCTGACAATAATAAGGACAGATATATAGCAATAGCTATAAGTAATAGGATACAAAAGGAAACCCGCGAAGAGGTCCGCGAACAGGCCGAAAAGGCCATGGCAAATTTATCGATGAACAATTCTTCGAACCATACTAACAATAGAGAAACTGCAAATAATGATCGGAATCAGGAAGTACTATCAAGGGAGCCCCATCCTAGTGCAAGACATCACACAGGCAAGCGCGATCGCAGTGCCTCTAGAACCAGAAAATCAAAGAAACCTGCCACTGATTCTACCAAGACTGGAACTTCTAAGACTAGCTCTTCAAATCCTCCCACTACTGGCTCTTTGCATCCCCCCAATCCTCCCGCTGCCAGCTCTTCAAATTCTAGAAAACATCCCACTACTGGCTCTTCAAATCCTCCCACCACTGGCTCTTTGAATCCCCCCAATCCTCCCGCTTCTAGCTCTTCAAAGCCTCCCGGACTATCTACTGGCTCTTCGAATGCTCCCAATCGTTTCATTACTAGTCCTTCAAATTCTAGAATACATCCTACTACTGGCTCTTTGCATCTCCCCAAGCCTCCCGCTCCCAGCTCTTCAGATTCTAGAAAACCTCCCATTACTGGCTCTTCGAATGCTCCCAAACCTCCCACTGCCAGCTCTTCAAAGCGTCCCATACCTTCTACTAGTGCTCCCACCCCCAAACCTACCAAACCTACCACCGTCGTTGTAGATCCTTCAAATTCCACCAGCGGATCAGGACCCAAACCCATGACCGAAGAGGAGCTTTACAAACAGGACGCGAATGGACTTTACTCATGCAAAAAAGGCTGTGTAGATAGAGTCTTCAACAATCCGAATAATCGCAAACGACATTACGATGAAAGACATTCGGAAAATACACCGGCATTTCCATGCCCACTTGGTACAGTCTGTACAGACATTGTTTTCCTTCGTAAGGAGACAGTCAACAGACATCTTACCTCGAAAACGCATAAAGAAGCCCAGGCAAGATTTGATAAAAAAGTAAACAAAAATAACAACAACAACAAGTGAGAACTATAAGGATCGGGGTACTACTGCCTTAGGGATCTCGATTATCCAAATTGAGCGAACACCAAGATCGATTGAAAAGGTTGGATTTCTTTTCAAAGATACCACATTAAAAGATCCATACCTACTTTTTCAAATCAAGTTTACTAGACCAGAATAGTAGATTCCCTAAAGCTAAATAGTATTAAAGTATAAACATTAGAGTATTGGAATTTTGGAGTTTTAGTTATTGGAGTTTTCGGCGTTACAAACATAGAGGACATATAGACACTACACACATTATTTAAACCCCTTATATCTTGACGTATAAAAACAAAATACCAAAAAAAAATCATTCACCCTCGTTAAGATTATTTCAATATCAGAGAATCGTGAATGTGTTGCTTGTATAATATTAACAGAATGTACGGAATCATAAATTGTTGTATAATCATACAATCTAGTCAGATATAGAAATATCACTTCTTACTCTTCACTCCCCACTTCTCCAAACCCGAGATATAAAAACCTCAAGACGTTTTTTTTTTTGGAAGCTCTAAAACATACCTACCTCTATCACACACACATATTGTTGCGATACGAGTGAATATGCACACGTGAGTATTCGTGAACACACACACAAATAGTACCTGATCAAAACATAGCAAATATATGCACGCGCTAGCGAACAAGCGTATTGCATATAGCTCTCGTGGCTCTCAGCCTAGAATAGACACATACAATATAACATGATTAATTAGACCTATTATGAAGAGTCATGATCACCACCGAGGTGATACTAACACATATATATATATAGACATCACCAATCAACCAGTGTTATAATTAGTATTTTGCGTATTTCAATTACGCCCTACCTTAGTGATACATATTGATATTTATGGAAATATTTCAGTAATTATTATTAAATTCTATATCACTGAAAGTATTCCATGATTCAACAATATTGAATATCACTAGCAATATACTAAATACGAGAATTTGCAAATTTGTAATTGGAATTTATATATTTTGAATGAGTTTATACCTGAAATGGAAATAGACTATTCAATAAAGTTTAAATCCTATAAATTCCAACTTGAAATATACAAATTCCTGTATTTTAGAATATCCTCAATATAGCCCCTTTCATATAATACGTATGGACGTGGATATCATTAGCTATTATATATACTAGCGTATGTATTTTACTACCTCTATTAGCCACAGTAATACTACCGTATACTAATTACAACACTGCAATCAACTAACTCATTTTACCTCCTCCCCTTCCTCCTCCTCTCCTTTCCCCTTCCTCCTCTCCCCTTCCTCCTCTCACCTAAGCCCCAGACTCCTTACCCCCCAATATTCTACCCCCCCTTACAAAAAAACGAAAATCGACACCAACTAACCGATCAACATTCTCCTCCTCCTCCCCCAAATCTCCCACCATCAAATAAACTCAAACCGCTCTTAACTACCAATTAACAACCAGCAACTCTCCTACAGACTGTAGTTTAGTATATCATTCCATTTCATCTTATACAGATTGAAAAGAAAGAGAGGAACGAAAAAAATTAGATTATCTAAAACTCCTGCTTTCTTCACGTGCTAGAAATTCATAGATTCCTAACCTCCAAGTGAGATTTTCTTTTCCTAATATTTATTTAGTTATCCATCATTTATCACTCATCTCCTTTCTCTCTTCTCTCTCCCCCTTTCCCCTCTCTTCCCCTAAAAGTAAAATGAAAGAAATCACATTATCAAAGCAGAGACTCCTGCTTTCTTCTCGTGTTACAAATCTCTAATTCTTAAATTTCAAGTGAAATTTTCTTCTACAAATACTCACCTAGTCATCTATCCCCATTCTTCCTTCTGCCTCCTTCTCCTTTCCACTTCCCTCCTCTCATCTCCATCTCTATCCCCCCTCCCAGTCCCTCCCCCCAAAAAATACAATAACCTCAACGCCCATCCCCAACCCTAATCAAAAGAATTCCCTATTCAATTCCCGAACGACAGCGATCAAATACCCATAAATCTCCCCATAAATCTTACAAGAAAAGTCCATACAAAGAATCTACAAACAATGAAGAAACAAATCATCATCAAAAAGAGATCTCTTCATCAAATTCAATAATCACTTATTCCCCCTTCTACTCCGCTCCCCTCTCCCTTAACTCCCCTGCTCGCTTAACTACAAATACAAAACACAAAGTCTTCACCTTCTATTCCATCCTATTTTATTCCATTTATCATCTCATTTCCCCTGCCCTACCCTCCTATTTTATTTTATCCTACCCATCCTATTTATCCCATCCCTTCTTCCTAATCTCCCCCCTCCTTTTATCATTCTCCCCC
>PQXN01000251.1:0-55245 GCA_004786275.1 Botryotinia convoluta
TCAGTTTTGAAGAAGATATTAATACATCAAAATGGCTAGTTTTGGTGTAAAAGGGTGGCCCAAAAGAGGGGTGGCCCAAAAGTAGGGTACTAAACTTAATCCTAGTTCCTGCTCATCAGACAACTCGCTCACTCTATCATTTTCCAACCATGTACTATGTCAACCTGATCTGGGAAACCTAAAACAAATTCTGATTCTGATGTCCAAGATAATGACGATACAGAAAAATATAATTATAGTATAAATCCGCTCAAGGGTCTACTTTTAAAGTCTACCATCACCCAGTATCAAAACAGCTTTTCGAGATTTATCCGAGCTAGGTAATACCACACCCTCTTAACAAAATTCTAGACTCTCGCCTCCCCTAAATTAAAAACACGTAATCTATAGACTAGATGCCCCAATATTCTTACACTGACAGGAGTTGAAGAGATTGTATCCTCAACGCCAATCTGGTTGTTTGAAAAATTATCACCGTATCAAACATTCTCGACCCTTCAAGTATTCCAAATCTTCTCTCCAAATGCAGTATCAAAAAGCTTTCAAAATTAGAATGTGGCCCTGACCTAACATACTGGAAATCTTGTCATAATCGCAATCCATTTGTTTTCATATCAAACCCTCAAAACAATCCAAGTGAAGTATCTAGTTATCAATAGATATCTTCGTCTCTTGTCATACTTTTGAAACAACACACAAGTGATTTTGATGCTAGAAAAAAACATACTAATTCAACTTCATTCATGTTAGGTAATCACACTTCAAATAGGCATGATCTATCAAGGTTCTTGTTTCTAAGAATATCATATATAAGTTACACTATTCATATTCCTAGATACAACATTGCTAATATCATTGTACAAACCTCGAATAGTCGTCGTATATATCGAATTATAGTTTTAATACATGTATAGAATTGTAAATATAACATATCACTCTCTGCCTAAATTCGACCAATCATTCAACTTCCATCTCCCTATTTAATTTCCAGATCGAAAGTTCCCTACTCCCCTTTAATTTTACATAACACTCAACCCTCTATTAATCAAAAGAATATCCTCCTTCCCACTCCATTATTCCTCCCTCCTCCCTATCTCAAGAACTATCAACATATATATATACCCACTTCCATTACAATCTTCTAGCTTATACTCATCCGACTCTAAATCCTATACATCCAAATCCCACCATAATCCGCTCAATCCTTTATCCTACTCCCAGGGTGTTCAATAATCCAGCCTACAATCCAATAATAAAGATTATCAGATCCCTAAACCAATTAAAACATTCAACTAACTTGAGATATTGTATTTGATAAAAATATTAAATTATTTTGAAATTTCTAACTACTTTTAAACATTTAAACCCCTATATTGTTGAACCACAATTCGGACTATAGGATACCCCATCTACCCCCCTAATCAACATCCCCAACTCACCTCAATCCCATCTCCCTCTTCATAAGTCAACCCACTATCAACTACCTGCCTGCTCTTTATATCACCATCCCATATCCGCTATCCCTACCTCCTCAAGACCTCAAGTCCCGTACCAACAAATAGTAAATATACAACCCTCCAAATCCATCTACATCCTCATCCACTCTTCTCGCCTCCCAACATCCCAATCCCACCCACCAAGCCCATCCTTGCAGTTTCAGCAACACCCACACAATTCCATATCTTCCCAACACCCTTCTTCCTTATTAGTCCCAACTATTCACTTACTCACAAAAGCTAAGCCAGCACTTTACCGATGATTATTTCTTCTCTCCCATCACTCTCCATCTCTGAATTCTCAACTTAAATCTCGTATCAATCTTTGTTGAATCTTTGATCTAACTTCCCACAGAAAGCAGGCAGACAAGTAAGCAGCTCTTCTCAATACACCTCCCCTTTCGACCCGCTCTCACATCTAAAAGAGTCACATCCCCATCCATTTAAATACTTACCTCTATACTCATAAATGGAATTAGTAAGACTCTCAAACCCAAACTCGAACTCGAAACATCTTCCTTTCTTTTTCCCTTCAAGCCAACCTAAAACACCCAAACAAAAGCCCCCCTCGCCCCCAATTCCCCATCTCAATTCCACCCTATTTCATTCCACTATCAGAACTACAGACTATCAGCCACTTCCCCATCCATCATTATTCATTTCCCCTCCGCTCCCCATATTTCCCATATACCTCATCTCCCCTCCAATCCTCATATATAAACCACCACCTACCCCCTTAAACCCCTAAACCCCCAAACCCCACACTATAAAACTCAAACTCTTCCCGAATCTAAATGACCACCTCCAAATCATCCACTATCCCTACCCCTTCCTTCTACCCCATACACCAGTACTTAGGTAACCGTACATACATACACACCCTTTACATCACCCACACCACCCAGTAGTTAAAACACATTATCCAAAATATGTCATCCATACAAATTATCCATACAGAGTATTCAGTTTATGCATATACATACGTACACACACATACATATGCAAGCCCATCCACCATCCACCATCCACCATCCACCATCCATCATTCAGTTCTTCAGGCTTCAGCACTACACTAGTATACATACGCACATCCATACACTAAATATGCATAACAACATACTTACAAGCGCAAATCCTACACGAGCACTCAGCACAAACGAACAATTCGTACATACCTATTCTCGAGCTACTCACGAGCTACTCACCCGCTACCAAGATCCTGCAGCGACATGAAAATCCCTCATACTCCACTCAACAAGCACTCATGCACCAAACACACTAAACTCATTCAACACATTCGCCTCATCAAAAAACCCTAACAATAATTCGTTCAAATATTTCCATTCTTCACATTACACAAAAAAGTCCATCACATGAACATTCGAACCCGCAACGGCGTCAAATCAGATTCCGATATTTAATTCTCCATTAATCTACCTACCTACTCTAAAGTAAATCCATACCTAGGTAAATCTTCATTCATCCATGTCATGTCAAGTCAATGGATGACAACCAACCATAGATCTCCACTCCACAGCACATGTGCCTCTAAAAAAATCCTCTCCACCCCGCCTCTCCAATCACCGCACCGACCATGAAGGACCCCTACTGGAATGTCTCCACCTTCCCCACTCATCCGCCATGGTAATATTTCGGACGGATAATTCGCTTCATCATCAAACATATATGCAAATGCACACGTGCACAGCCCACCACGCCATTGCAGATAGTAGCAAATGCAAATTGTAAGATTCAGAGCAAGTTTTCTCCACCCCACAAAAGGAAAAATAACCAAAAGATGAGCATCGAAGTATCCAGAACGACCTAAGAGTCATTCTATCCATTCCACAATATTCTCTGCTCCTATTCTTTGCATGACTATTGCCACAATATCATGCCCATCGTCCATCATTCATTCTTCGCATTCGTGCGAAAGCAAATCTCATCTCTCATATCCTCCCTCGATCATTAAAACTCCTCGATGAAACCAAATCCCTATCATGTCCATCCAGCCATCCTTGTATACTCACCCCATCCGTGTAAAGAAATTCCCAATCCATTCCAGACCCCAATGTATAATAACCCACCCAACCATTCTCCCTAAAATGCAAATGGTATAATCGCAGAAATACCTAGAATGCTTGCTCACATGGAAGAATTGTGAGCCAAAAAAGCAAATGTTGCCATGTCGAGCTTTCGCCCTGTCCAATCGTAGCAAGAATTCTTCCTCCAAACGCCGATGCTAAAATTCTTAGGAAAAAAAAAAGGAGACTCCATGTTTAATGTTTGGTATTGGTGGTACATTGTCTGTTGGGTATCGTTGAGAACCGTATGATGTTGGCCGTTAGTTTAGTTGTGTTGGTACAAACGTGAAAAAAGAAAAAGAAAAAAAAGTAATGCCATGAATCTCTCTTCGTCATGGTGATTATTCCACACTCTCCACAGTTCCTAACCAAGTTCTGACTCCTTCCCTCAAGAAACTTTCTTTCTCTCTGCCCTCTAATCTGTGGTTTCCAACAGTCTCTTCTCGACTCTCTGCTACTTCCTTCACGATTTCTTCCAGAGCACTAAGAACCATTTTCTTGCACTCATTTCTTGGAACCTCGAGATTCGTCCTAACCTCAGGTACAGTCTTGGTATCTGAGTTAGATCTTTCCCTTCCAATAACAGGTCTTCTGCTTGTAGATCTAGATGAACATGCTGATGATTGCTTAGAAGCTTGACCTGATTGAGCAATAATTCTCTCAACAGCTTCAATCAATGTTTCATCCATGCTGACTAATTGATCTTCGATAAACTGATCTTCGTGATCGTCATACACTTCAAGAGATGGCGTAAGTAGTACGGTAGAGTAAACATTACCATATTTTGATTCTAATGAAGTGGAGATAGCTGGAGTTGTAGGATCCACATTCTCCTTAAGCTTCACAAGACGTCTGTAACGGATATGAGTAATTGTGAAATTGGTAGTATCAGCTACCAATGCACTAGAGATATCGACCCATCGATCAGCACGACCATCTTCCGCATGGGGTGTCGATGTAATCACAGGTGTCGGCTCTGCTCTCATTGATTCCTTAATTTCAGCGATGAGATCCGAATGTGAAGGTACTGCTTGTAACGCAAAGTCCGGGTGATAACGTGATAGGTAACCGCCGACATTTATTGTAGTGTCTGAATCAGGTCCCGCACGTGAGTAATGTTCAAAACCTTCGAGGCCATTTCCCAGACCAGGCGTGGACAGATATCCACTGCTTGATGGCGAGCTGACAGCCGTCTCGAAAGTCAGATAATCAGGAAGAGGGACATCAATTTCAATCGCACCATCATCAGCAATTGTAGTTTTGACTGGTGACTCATAAGCTCCCAAAGGATCTGGTATTCGCTCTGGTGTTTGAATCATTTGCTCATTAATTTCATCGTCTTGTTGCTCTGATCTTTGCTCGATTGCTCTGGCGGTTTCGGTACTTCCGGATTCCGAATTCCTCAACTCGCGCTCTTGTTGGTCTTTTGACTTTGTTAAAGAAGCTTCGATCTCAGTGGTATCTGATGATTTACCACGAGGTTGTGAAGTGATGTCTCTGTAATAAGGATCATTGATCTCGACTTCATCCATTGATGTCGCTGACGTGTTGGTTGTTGATGACCTTCTTTTCGTACTCCAGAAACCACTAATCATGCTGCCCCATCTTGAATTCTGACCTTGGGAATCATTGCTTACGTTGCTGTATTGACCTGAGCTTTCACCTCTCTTCAGAGATCGAAGTAGATCATCAGCTGCAAGACTACCACTACTTCCTGGTCTAGGTATAGGACCAGTTCCTCTGACTGGAGCTCTTGTGGAGAAATGTGGAACTGTTGTGATTGGTGTGGCAGTCCTTGTTGTTGCAGTGCTGCTCTTTCGAGTTCCACCATCACTACCGGGAATTGGCAAATTCGCTGTTTTAATTTGGGAAATATCGGATGAAGATCTATCACGTTGTTGACCATCATGAACTGTAATTCCAAGGCCACTAGGTTGTTCCGATGGAGGTTTAGAAGGCTGTGAAGTTTGAGTGGATTGAGCGGGAAAGCTCACAGATCGTGGGTGGGCGGTCCGTGATGTACTAGAGCGTTTGTTGATCTTGCGGCGAAGTGATTCTTCCCTCAAGATAGGTATGATATAAGATGGAGGAGATTGTGAGCATCCACCCAAAGATATTGAAGTGCTAGGCCGATGAGCCCGAGATGTAATTTGTGGGCCCGCAGGCAGAAAAGCAGAAAGCAAAAAGATCAATCGTCTTGCTGCCATTTTATCGTTGGAAACAATGATGGTTCGCGCGGGAAGAGGTATATCTTCATCTTTGTGAGATCTTTGAATTTGATAGTGTCTTCGACGATACCAACTAGGTCCCAATGCTTGTAACCATTCAGTGTGATTACCCAAAAACCCAGTTAATAGGTTAAAGAAGAAAAATCCCTTATCCTTTCCGCCAGCCCACCTCTCAGCCAATCTGGCTTCTTCACGCCAAATTCCCCATCGACCTTGACCAGTAATCACCTGAAGACCTTTGATACCACTTACAATCCTTTGGCGTGAAGCATCAACTTCTCTATGTATTTTGTGAATTTGTACCAAGCAATTTTGACTGAGCTGAACTAATTTAGCATTCGTCTTGGGTAATTTGAATGGCTTAGCGTCCTCCACTCTTCTACCAGCGATTGATACACTAGCCGAAGGGGCTCGAGAGTGTGATTCGCGACGAGGTCCAGGGGAACTGATATCGGCTTGTCGAAGAAGGCATATCAAAGACTCCGTTGCAACTGCTTGGAGATGAGTGAGAGTTCGAGTGATGATGTCCCAATGTTGAGTAATCATATCAATTCGATCATCCACATCACTGTGAATCGAAGATTCCAAAGAGTCGATGCCATAACCAGAACCAAGCATAGTCCAACCTGCACGCTTTGTGGAACTGAAAGATGATGGAAATGAATCCTGTTCATTGTAGGAACTTGATGCGCGAAAGCTAGATCGAGAGTTTGGTACTGAAGGTGCACGAGGTGGTGAAGCTGGTAAATGGACTATCAATCCAACCGCATACATGGGAGTTCGTTTTTGTTTTGGTTGAGGCTTCTTTTCAGGAGTGCCAGCAACACTAACTTTTGGAAATGGATATTCATCCTTGTCTGGTCCTGCAATTGGTGTTTGAACCTCGACATCATCATTTGGTAGAGGTACTGGAAACATGCGCGTAATGAGAACCTTTTTTCGATCTTGTCCCCTTGAAGATGCAGTTGTTGAAAACCCAGCTGGAGTAGGACCTACGACATTTTCCAAAGTGAAAGATTGTGCCAATTTACTACCTCGCATACTTGATCTGCCAAAAGAACCGTCTGCAGCATAAGAACTAGGTCCCACAAAGGATCTTGACTCCGATGGCAAGATGTGAACCTTTGTACCAGTCCCTTTGTATGCCAAAACTTCGGAATTTCCAAATATGCAATTTGAGATAGTTGTAACCTCCTCTTTGTATTCCCTCAGCGAACGTTGGCCTTCAGTTTCTGTATAACTTAAATGTGATTTATGTGTTGATCTCCGATCGAATGCGCCGCCAAAACCTCTAGCAGTTGTAGTTTCCTGTTGTATAACGACCGGTCTTGAATTTTGTCCTACGGATGTCTTTCGTGGTGGAGGGACTGATCGCCGGTTTTCGGACCTTGTAGAGAATGTAGAGCCATTTGAATTTTGTCTTTCAAGAGATGGAGAAGTTGGCGGAGGTGTGTGACTATCGTATAATACGTATGGAGTTCCAGAAGTCGATGTAGCTTCCTGCATAATAATTACTCGAACATCGCGCATGTCCAAATCGATTTCTCCATTGACGTCAAAAGTATGCGCATTCGCAGGCGCAAGTACGGTTCCCGATGAGAATGGGAAAAGTTGATCTTTGTGACACAAAGCTTCGGCATCTGGGAAGAGTAAATTGTAGGTAAAATGATCCTCCAAATTTGAATCCAGAGGATTGGAAGATCTTGAAGTGGTTGTTCCAGCAGATGGTGTACTAGAGAACAATTTCCCTAGTAGAGACATCTTGGAAGGTACTCGAAGGTATTTAAATGGTTAGGTTGTGTTTTTATCTTTTTGAATTCTGTTGACTTTTGGGGGTTGAGAGAGTTGAGTTTAGCAGAAGGCATGACGATATTGCTGCTTCGGAATGGCCATTGTCGCGACGGAAAAGAAAATGACTGGGGGTATTGTATTGAATTGTAAGATGCTGAGGTATTATTAATTTCGTAAAGGTGACGCGAAATGAAGACGAATTAGAATGAGAATATTGAGCCGAGTGAGGAGTAAGATAGTGAATGAGTAGAAATGGTTGTGGTTGTGGTCGTGGTCGTGGTCGTGTCTTTTGGTAGATGATGATGTAACCTGTGATAGGAATGAGAATGTGGATGAGAAGTGAATCGATATCGTGTGTGTGTGTCGTGTAAGTGTGTTATTGATGAGTAATGTGTTGAAATTCACTCCAAAATTTAAATTATTGAATCTTAATGATTTCTCAGGATTTCTCAAATCAATTCTTAATCATTTTAACCATTTTTCCCTCAAAATGATTTAATAATATAAGAAAGAAATTTGGAGTATAGGTAGGTAGGTGGGTAGATAGGTGGGTAGAGTATCTAGGTAGGTATAATTGGATACCTGCCTAGGCTCAGTACTCAGATACAACAAAAAAATGAAGATATACAGAATAGAAGAAGTATATGTATGTGTATGGGGAAGACCAAAAGATTTTGGAAGTCTTCAAGTTAAAGGGTTTGATGAATCAGATTCAGATTCAGATTCAGATTTAGATTCAGATGTCTTTGAAAGATGATTCCCGTTTTTGTTAGATATGGTATATGTATGGGGTGATTCTCGGTCTATGGGTCTATCTATGTATGGGTCGGTCTAAGGTATGGTGGTATGGTGGATCTCTCTATGAATCTTGCCTTCCCGGGAAATATTCTCTTTTGAGTATAGACGAGAAAGTCAAACCATCTAGGATTCTAGGAAGGTAGGTACTTTGTAAAGCTTGCTTGCTACTTCCTAGTACGTACATAAGCAGACATCTAGTTCTAGGAGCTACCTAGCACACTTAGTATCTTGGAAGTTTTAACCTTTCATCTTATTATTTAGCCTCGAGTTCTATGATCTATCTTAAACTTGACTAGATCTTCTGGTATAAAACACATTTGGCTATATTGTGGATCACTAGGTATATATATCATTGAATTTGACTGACTACTCAGGATACCATGCAAACAGCTACTCACTCAATCACTCATGGTATATTCTTTCAGCAAACTACCTCGTCCATATACCTATCTATACCTTCCACCTACCTTTGTATCAATCAAGAATTTCTGAAAGAGGCGGTCAAGCAATACAACCTAGAAGGAAGTCAAACAATCAAGATTTACTCTAATTCTACATACAAAATAGAGAGGGGTGGGAACAACAACTGGCCTCCCAATTTAGACTTATCAGTTCACATATTCCAGGTTTTTCCTTGATCACACTTCAAATTCATATCCATTTAAAGAAAACGACCATCCTCTTTTCTAATCTCTAGTTCCTTAGTTCCTTCACCTTGCCTCGCCTTATAGGCTTATACGTGCTTGTGCTTGTGCACACTGACTGCACTTACTTCCATTTTACTTGGCAAAGCGTTCTAACAGTCTCATAAGCTTTTGGATTAGGTACTCTGCAAGTGATGTCCTCATAATTTCTTATCCATGCCAGGTTCAATGAATATATATCTATCTATGGTCATTGGTTGCTAGGCAAATTCCAATATTCAAAGTGCATACATATCTGTACTTGATGGTCATACAAACAAATCTTTCATGTATCGGGATATGAATAGAATTTTCTGCTTCTATACTCCCTCCATTCCTTTGCTTCTATTCATACATCACAATAAGGAGATTCCTCGTCTTTCCCCCCTCCCTCAAATTAATTAAAAAGTTAATACGAAAATTAACAAGGAAGGCTTCAACAAAAAAGACCCTCATCTAGTACAAGTAACTCCGATAAAAACTAGAGGAGTTCAGATACCAAGAGTAAGTTTCTGGCTTCTTCAAAGCTCATACACTACGGAATCCGAATGAGTGTGCAAAATACATACGAGTAAGTTTAACTCCTCCATCACCACCACTTAAAACGATCAAAAATCAAAAATACCTTTTTGAAGATCAAGCCGGGCCGCAAAGAAAGAGAATTTGAATAAATTGAAACGGCAAAATGGGTACAGAGCACAGAAACACATACTCCGTACATAATGTGGAGGGTTTTCTCCCAGAGCACCATCAACAATTAGGTAAATATGGAGTATTATTTGGTAACACTTTCAAAGATTGATGGAGCTGTCTTTCCTCAAAGAGCCAAGTACGCAATGGGGAGTTAACCAGTTAAAATAATTATATTATACCTAGGTACAATCGTTACGAGATGGGTTACAGAAATGTATTAGAATGCGTTACCATTACGGAGTCCTAGAATGGTTTACTTCAAATTACTTGCGTATACGCCAAGGTCATCATTTCCCTTCGTCAGCCTTTGCCTTCTTCTCTCGGCCCTTCAATGATTAGTCCAGCCTCAACTAGTATGGATGGATATTATTATAAGAAGTACCTAGGTACTTTAGATGCTTCACTACCGGCCGACCAACCGAAGGATCTCGGAGTTCAACTAGAGTAGGAATGAGGATACAGTCCGGTGGGTTCAGATATAGTAATTAGATATCTTAGGTTCTTGGTTTTGTATAATCTTATCGAATCGAAATCTCTATCGATAATGATATCTCTCAATCTTGACTGACACCTTTAGTTACATCTGCCATCTGCCATCTGCCTGCCACCTACTAGATTCCGAATAAATCGACCTCAAGATCATCAATCACATATCATACCTAGTACTTTAAACGACATTCTGACTCACATCTTCTGATGTCCGGGGAAGACAAATTATATGCATATTTAGAGGTACTACTAACCTTTGTATTCATACCACACTAAAGAAGGATTAATACAAAATATTATTATTATTATTGTCTTATTCCATTCAAACATCCCCCAAAAATCACAAATCACACATCACAAATCCAAGAAAACAAATAAGCATCAATAAAACTCAAATTCCCTTTTCCCCCACCCCCCAAAACCCTTCTTTCACTCCATCTTTCCATCCATGACCCAAGTCATCAAGTCATCAGGTAGATACTGCAGCAAAACACACAACACACAACACACTCCCACACACGACGCCCTCATCCATCTCATGCTGTACAACAAACCCCCCTCTCCCCTTCCGCCCCAACTTTCCAGACACACTTGGAGCTCCCTCCCACTTCTCAATCAAACGCCAACGGCACGGCACGGAAATATATATCGAATATTCTGATATGTATGTATGTATCGTACCTCATGTACCTACGGAATATAAAATTAGAAATTACCTACGCTTATATAATATAAATATAACCCACAATCAACGCCTCCTCCGGTATATTTTCTTCAGCGAAACGGGTGGGTGTTGTTTAGTTTAGTATTATGTGTCTCGTGCGTGCGTGCGTGCGTGCGTATCGTCTTTTTTTCTTTCTTTTTTTCAAAAAAAATTCCCGTTGTGACTGGGGGGACTCAGCTCTTTTTTTAGTAGATGCTTTGAGGGCTGAGGAGGTGGGTGATTGTTAGAGATGTGTTTGCTAGGAGTCTGGATGAGGTTGTAGGATGGATGGTGAATTTTTGTTTTGTACTTATAATATATGTATTTACAAAGGACTGCTAGATATAAGTTACAATAGTAAGGAAAATAATAACCCCCCCCCCTCCTCATCCACAGACAATAAGTAAGTACTTCACGAACCAAAAAAAAAAAGATAATATAGCAAAAATAATCCTGCGCGTGTCCAGTCTCTCATACAAAATATCCAGATCAACACTGCATTATTATCCGCTTAGCTTGAGTTTAGGTCGATAGGGGGTATGTATGTTTGTAACTTTGTATATCAAAATCAAACAAATGTGACTATGATCGCATCTATATGGAATGAAGGTATGGTAGGTAAACAGAATAATTCATCTCACCGCCTTTGTTTTGCCGTGAATAAATTCATGATGGTCACGCAAATGGATTCTTGATGGCTCTATACAGACAGACAGACAGACAGACAGCCTTGTTTTGTTTGTATCAAATTCTAAAGTAAGCATAGGGTTATGAAGAATAAAAACTCTCGATGTGTTGGCTGGGAAGGTCCTCGGGTTTTTAACAGGAGATATAGTGGAGAGTGAGTAAGTATATCGTGTTGTGTTGGTTGATGAAGCAGTTCTCCAGTTTCATCGTTATCATTGATGTCAAAAGAAATCAAATCAAAAACCATATCTAAGTATCCTCACTATATCTCTCCCTATCATCAAAATCCAGGTCGATCACTATCCAAAAGTAATATTGTCTCGCCGGCCTGTCGGTCAATACATATCTATAGGTAGTTATCATGCCGTCATCCCATTCCTATCATATCTTATCTATACCTCACCCCCATCCTCTCTATTCCATACCTCATACCCAACTCCACCGAATACATTTTATCGCCCTCTTATTGTAAGACTCACCTCATCTCATTTCATCACCTCATTGCTACATCTATCACATACATATCCATACATCTCCCTCCCTCCCATTCAAATCCCTATCCCTATCCCTATCCTCCCAACCCCTTCACCGCAACAATTCCAGCTCCTAAATCCCAAATCCCAACACCAAAATACGAAGGAAAGTACCGGTACAAAAGCCCGAAAGAAGATAAAGTCGGTGAGAAATTTAAGGCGTACAGATATGTAGGTCATTGGTAGGTTGGTAGGTATATAATAAGCAATGATATAGATGGTTAGGATAGGGTATGCACGAATGTCTACGCCGCAGGATTATTTTGGTGGATCGATGGGTGGGATGGCATGGGATATGGATAGATATAACTTCCTTAATCCCTCCCGATTTCTTGGGTATGGGTGGTAGATTTGGAAATTGTATGGCTGATTATTGGAGAGAGTCGCAAAGGAAAGGAAGGGAAGAAAAGTTTGGGCTTGCTGATGGGTACAGCATATGTACGACGGTAGGTAATGATGATGCGGTATCTCAGATGTAGAGTATGTATTGCGAATTGGTTAGGTGCCTAGGTAGTAGGTATGGGCACACGGATTTGCGTTCTACTCTACATCCACAACCACACCCACACGGACTCTTAGAAATAGAATTTTGTCCGAGTCTTGTCATAGTCACCCATTACCGAGTTCAATTTCTAGGTTCCCAACTCCGTTGATTCCCTCTTTGAACTCTGGAGCGGACGCAAAAACATGTACCGATCACATGAAATAACCGTCCCGAGAATACGGTTTGGGTAAAGGTTGTTGTACGTAGATGAATAATCATTCACATATCCATTTATCCTCCCCATCCGTGAAACTGTAAAAATTACACTTCGATCCATCCTCCAAGTGTATATCACATCTGCTAAAGCTACATTTGTATATAAAATCGTATCATGTTCATGCGGTCGTACGAAGTTAACGCTATGATATGATATTGATGTCAAATATGAATACCGGTTACCAACCCGCTCCCGCTCGACTACCCTCCGGATCAGTTTTCCGCATCCGATTTCTTGGCCGGCTTCTTGGCCGAGAGGATTGGATATATATGAGGATTGGATGGTTAGGTTCTAGAGGTGAGCATGAATAGACGGATACATCGTTCCGCTGATAAGAGATATATTTTTCCTTCTGGAAGATGGAGCTATCAAATGTCTTCTGTAGGTTACCTAGCTATCGGGAATCCTGGAGGGGAAAAGCTCAACCCCTTTTTTATACCAAATCCACTTCCTTCTAGTTTTTGCAACGGAATTTTCTAAATACATCATACGCAAAAGGGAGATATCTAATCTGCGGGGAAGCAACTAGTTACCTACTGCTGAGATTCCATGCATGATACAAAAAGGGAGAATAAAAAGAGAGTTCTGATTTATCGCGCTTTGATGTTCACTATCTTACTTTCCTCTATCTCACTATCTCGCTATCTATCTTTCTAGAATAAAGTTTTCGATCTTCCTTGCTTTTATTCAAACTTTGTTTTGTTTCATCACATTGCTTCTCTTCTATTTGTTCGACAGCTAGTAGTTTGCGGATATTTAGTTAGTGCCTTGTCTTTGCTGCAAATATAGGAGTTGATGTTGAGGTGATCGATGTGGAGTGGAGTTTTGAGGTTCTGCTGCTAAACTTTATATACGATGATGGGTTGTGGAGTCGCTGGGTGTAACTACATATGACGTACTTGGGCAGCGTTGCGAGCCAGGGGGACGAAGATATATGAAAGGTTGAGATACTCTTTATTGTAGGGCTTCCTATTAGTTGTAAGTGGTGCTAATTATTGTTATTTTTGCTCAAAGAGTTCTGAACGCTTCCACGTGACCTCAGAGATAGCATCCTCTTCTTGAAATAGGTATCATAGTATACACAATGCCATCACCTTCGAGTTGGGAATTTGAGCACGTTGAATTGGTTTGTGACATTCAACTCGCACTATATCTTCCACCATGCCGGATCATCTGCAGAAAGATGTATACGTGACATCAACATGGAGAACATACTATATAC
Organism: Botryotinia convoluta; assembly: GCA_004786275.1. Taxonomy (NCBI): domain Eukaryota; kingdom Fungi; phylum Ascomycota; class Leotiomycetes; order Helotiales; family Sclerotiniaceae; genus Botryotinia; species Botryotinia convoluta. Next base: position 14,169 of record PQXN01000251.1, read on the forward strand.
TACAAATACTCTTTCAGTTCTTCTTTCCACACCAAAGATGGCTCGTGAATATACTCGATCTATACCTTTCGATTCAATGGTGCTTCTTGGATCAATTGATATGTACGAAAGAGAATAGATGTGCGTATCAACTTTGGTCGAGTGATCAAAAGGAATAAGAGAGGTGATTCCGCTGAGTGGTAGTTGTGCGCGTTATTTATTTAGAGTGAAATTAATTTTTCTGGAAGAAATATTGTTTCGTCGTAGTTGAGTAGTGAGGTACCTATCACCAGTCAGGGAGATGATAAACGGTGATATTTGCCCTTCAGCTCTTGCGCCTACTTGACACTTGCTTGCTCTTTGATATCAGCTATGATTCTTGATTAGTTTATTTCTCGCGATTTGATAAGACTTCCAACAGGCTCGACATAGGCTCTTTGTATTGCGGTTTTCTTGAATGATGATTTTGACCATGGAGCAATTCGTTTGGGAATTGGTTCTCCTGATGTCATCTGGTAAATTCTTCAGTGGGTTGACTATCAGTGAACAATCAAAGAAGGTTCTAAATTTTACATGAAGTTTTCCAAGAAGATTCATTATCATTCATGACTCTAGTCCTTCAACCACAGTCATCGCCCTACTACTTATATTTATCTTCCAATATCTCAGGAAAACTGTCACATACCATACTAGTCATAGTATCTCCCATGTATAACAAGTATCTGAAAGCAAAATTTCTTCGATCGTATTCACCACATCTTTCTGGCTAACTTCTTACGAAGTGTGTTTTCTCAATGTAGCTCCTACTATTGTTGAAACTGAAAGTGTCTGATAGTGAAGACTGTGGTCCGCAAATCTGGGATTTTCATTTTTTGAATCTAGTTGAACATCTGGAAGGAATGCAGTATTTAAGAGTAGTTCGGTGTTTGAAATTGACTGAGTATTCTAAATTTGGCAAGCTTCTGGTAGTTTGACGGTAACCCGGTGTGTTAGGAAATGTGTTGATCTTTCCGTCCATCGATAAGCCTGATGTACAGCTCTCAAGCTGATAGAGTTTTTAGCTATGCTCTATATGAGAGCATATAATATTTTGGGCAAACTGTTGTTGTTTGTAAGAATCAGTAAATATTACATGGGACTACGAAAATTCTTCGAGAGATTATCCTCCCTCTCAACACCTATTATATCTAGCATGACGGGGATAAAATCAAAGCCATCTGCGAAATTCGTATTGTTAACTCCCTACAGTGACTTTTCACTCCCAAAGAAGATCCAAACAGCAAGGTTTATGGTGAGAAGGTGGTTACTGTACTTTTTGGTCTGAATCGAAGATAAGTGACACCTTCCCTCTGAGAGAGTAGTTGCGTAGTTTCATAGCTTCATATATTACAATCATCTAGATAAGCGCACCTTCCACAACAGAAATTGTAATAATAGAGTGTAGTATTCCTGCAAGATCAGTGTAACTTTGAATCATGTTTATTTGCGAATTCCGATATCATCATTTCATCTCCACCACGAACTTCACCTCTCGACTTCCCTCCATACAAAGCAGCTTGATCTCATACGCGTTTTCATCACAGCAATATCCCCATCAAGGCCTCCAATTCTAAACATGAAAGCTGTCTTCCAAGCTTCTGGGCTCCTTCGTTGTCCCACCGAAATTCATTGCATGATCTTTCAGTTTCTCTCTGCCGAAGATTTCTACGGTTTATTCTGGGCATGCAAGATTTTGAATGGGATTGCGGAGCCGTTCCTGTACTCTGAGATTCAATTGAATTGGAGGAAACATTCGAGACCGCCCCGAATCATTTCACTCATCAAAAATATACTCTCGAGACCCCACCTAGCGATTCGTGTAAAAGGTCTAACGCTCGGTAAAAGCGGTGGCGAATCCATGCGTAGCATTACCACAATTCGTGATATTAGACTCACTGTGGATGGAACTGACCTCGAACAATTGATTGAAGTCATCAAGACCTTCAACATTGATTATGGAGACATTTGGATAAGCGAATTGCGCAACAGAAATATGGACGCTTTCGTCGCCATCTTACTGTGTAAACTCCCGAATCTGATATACTTTCGATTGAATCCGAATTTTTTGTATGACAGTGAAATCGTTGGCTTCGTTCTCAGATCGACTCTATCCAAAGATAGCAATTGTGGAATTGCCTCTTTTCAACGACTTCAGCATGTGACCTTCAAACAGACCACCATAGGTCGCTTTAGACGCGAAAATTTGAACCCACAAGACATCCTTCCGTTCTTCTCTTTTCCAAACATTGTTTGTCTATCGGCTGCAATAGATACTCCCATAGATTACGGCTGGCCTCTAAATTCAAGACCCGTAGCATCAACCCTTACGTCACTAGATCTTGACATGGTAAAGGCAGGAATGCTTTATCACATCCTAAGTGTTACGACTGGACTCAAGACTCTGCGCTGGAGATGGCATCATTATGGAAATTGTAGAGCTACGATCCGATACGACGTTATCATCGGTGCATTGTCGCTCGTACGAAATACCTTGACTGACCTCACTATCTCTGCGGAAAATGAAGTGGCTAATGCGTATTCTTCTTGGGTGGGAGTCACAGGATCATTAGATGGACTCGTAAATTTCAACTTTTTGAAAAGACTTGAGATTAATTTAGAATTTCTGCTCGGATCTATCTCAAGCCCGTATGCTTGACTTCGCAATTTTCCTCGATTTGACCGGACTTTACAATTTGAAAGCATTGTACCTAAGAATATTGAGGTTCTCACACTCACTGATGATAAAGAACTAGATTGGCAAAACTATGTTCATTATCACAAGGTAGCCACGGCAATTCAATCTTGGTTGGGTGCTTGGGAAACCTCAACACCTCATCTTCGAAGCATTCGTTTTCTACTGATGTATGACTATCAGGAATTTGACTCTACTCCCACTCGGGATCTATATAAACTTGATCGCACTATGCGACTGCATCTCCATAGATTAAGTGTGGCAACGGGGGTTGAAATTGAAGTACGACGGGTATTTAGAACAGATCTTTGATCCATGTTCTTTTGTCTCCTTTAAGACTACAGAAAACAAATTACCCAAATTTGGGTGATTGGATCAAAAGAAGTTGCTTAGATTAAGGAGGATGTTGGAAAAGGACTCGGCTCATTGTCTCCACACAGTGATCAAGCATGCTGTACTAGCCGTGGTGGGTCGCCCGAGAATACAACTCGTCGAAACAGTCTAGATATGCTTTATGACTTCTACACATACAAACTTAAAAATCCGGTATCATTACACTGCACATCATTTTCGATTGACCCTCTAAAGATAAGAAATCCTCGATAAAGAAGCTCTTATCGTCCACCTGGTTGAACATGCGGGGTCATGCTCGATACGCAGAAAATCCTGTGTTCTGATTGGTTAATGGTCAGGTACGACATCTGTACAATATTGCACGGCAGTTGGATGTTTTCTTATTGTCAGGGGTATGAAATGGGAATACCTGCCTATAGCGGTTTTGCATAGCGGGCCTTTGTAGTTTTCTTGTTGGAGACATGAAACTAATCGTTATCACTTGTTATCTTGCATTGTAGAGGGGATATGTTCTGATATAGCTTATCAGGAGGGTGCGTGGCCTGTAGACAATTCTTTTAAATATGTCGCCCTCTATTCTAAATTCAAATTCATTTCTATTCTTCATGTTACACCTTTTTGCTTGATTTGTATTTTCGGATATGTCATCATGGCTGGAGTTTTCAAGAGATTCCGAGCTCGGGGTCCTGTCGTTCCAGCGAGTATTCCTTCACATGACGACTATATTGCAGAGTCACGTACTCCACCAGATACCATCGGAAGGACAGAAGAGAAGGATGACGCAGTATCAACTGCTCGTGACATACAAGAGGCAGAAACGAATCGCAAGTTAACCGCATTCGAGCAACTTCATAGATGGGATCCAAATCTAGGCCAAGATCAACTAGAGGAAATTGATGACGCCATCAATAGACGAGACGGTAATGCTGAAGGAAGAATCTACGATGAAGTCTTTGAGAACTCGCCATATCCTGAGGTGAGACAACGTGATTCTTGTTTCGTCGTTCCAATTAACGTGAGAATAGGTTCGTGCAGCGGTCAGAAATTATGACGAAGATCTTCCATGTAACACAATTCGAGCGTGGGTAATCGGATTGATTCTCAATACCATTGCATCCGGGTTGAACTCTCTCTTCTCACTCCGAGCTCCTTCTTTAACAATCACGTCCATCGTCGTACAAATGGTCGCATATCCCCTAGGAGTAGGTTGGACCATGATATTTCCAGATCGAACCTACACCACCTTTGGAGTGAAGTGGAATCTTAGCCCAGGAAAATTCAACATGAAGGAACATGGTCTTATTGTAATCATGGCCAATGCTGCATTTGGTCAAGGAGTAGCATATTTTACTGATACACTGACCGCTCAAAGAGGATTCTATGGACAAAATTTCGGTTGGGGCTTCAACATCTTACTTGCACTATCCACACAATGTATTGGGTTTGGGATTGCAGGTATGATGCGGAAGTTTCTAGTTGAGCCCGCGTCCATGATTTGGCCACAGAATCTCGTTAGCACTTCTTTCATTTATGCCTTACATGACCATAGCAAAACAGATCCTACCAAGTCGAATGGTTGGTCCATAGCTAGATATAGATATTTCTTCTATATCTTCATCGGATCTTTTGTCTGGTATTGGTTTCCGGGCTATATCGCGCAATTCTTAAGCGTTTTTTCTTTCGTTACGTGGATCCGACCGAACAATGTTGTTCTCAATCAGGTCTTTGGTGGTTGGACCGGTATTTCTATTATTCCTGTTACTTTTGATTGGACTCAGATTACTGGTAAGTGATTACCCCTGAATTTGAAGCTCCTATGGATCGAATAACTGCTCACTAGTTTATTAGGATACAACCTCCAGTCCCCGCTCATTCCACCTTGGTTTGCAATTGCTAACACGGCTATTGGTACTGTCTTTTGGTTTATGATTGTGACGGCTGGGATTCATTTCTCGGGACATTGGTATGCTGAATGGCTGCCTATATCTGATTCTAACAGTTATGATAATACTGGTAAACATTACAATGTCACCAAGATCCTGACTCCAGAGTACACGCTTGATATTGAGAAGTATAAGGTACGTGTCATCTCGCTTAATGACTAGGGGTAAGCGGAACTAACTTCATCATAGGAATACTCGCCCTTGTTTCTTTCGACTACCTTTAGCCTTACGTATGGTCTTTCTTTCGCTGCTATTGCTGCGGTGATTTTCCATACTATCTTGTTTCATGGGCAAGAGATCGTGAGTATACACTTCCCGATTTTATACGCGATTTGCTACACAAACTAACACCATATCTCTCAGTGGATACTCGCTCGCGCTATCCGCGGCAGCCTAGACGATAACCACACCAAAATGATGCGAAAATATAAACCCGTACCCGGATGGTGGTATATCGTATTCTTCCTCGTGATGATGGCTACGGCCCTTGCAGCTGTATGCGCATATCCTACGCATCTGACATGGTGGGCATTAATCATCGCACTCATCATTTCTCTGGTTTGGACCATTCCCATCGGTATAATATACGCAACCACCAATATTCATCTCGGTCTCAATGTCTTCACTGAATATATACTGGGCTATATGCTTCCCGGTCGTCCAATTGCTCTCATGCTGTTCAAAACATACGGATACATTACTATGAACCAAGCACATGCTTTCCTATCCGATTTGAAACTCGCCCATTACCTCAAGATTCCTCAAAGACCAGTCTTTTGGGGCCAATTGGTCGCAACGGTTTGGAGTTGCTTTGTTCAATTAGGTGTTTTGGAGTGGGCGTTGGGTCATATCGAAGGTATATGTACCAGCGACCAGAAGAATAATTTTACATGCCCTGGTCCGAGAGTCTTCTTTAACGCCAGCGTAATCTTTGGATTGATTGGTCCTCAACGCATCTTTAGCTCCGGAGCTATCTATGGCTCTCTTCAGTATTTCTGGCTAGCAGGTGCACTTCTTCCCTTCGTCATATACGTCCTCGCACGAGCATTTCCGAAATCAAAGATACGATTCTTCAGCGCCCCGATATTCTTCGGTGGTATGTCAGAACTACCACCTGCTACACCACTAAACTACTTAAGTTGGTGTTTGTATGGTTTCATCTTCCAAAAATATATCAAGAATCGATGGAGAGGGTGGTGGATGCGGTTCAATTATATTACGAGTGCGGGGCTAGATGCTGGATTGGCGATCTGCACGATTGTTATTATCGCAGCTTTGAATTTGACCGGAACGGGATTTCCAGATGTGAGCTTCTCCCTGTTGACTTGGATTAGAGTGAAAGACTAACTATATTTCAGTGGTGGGGTAATAGCGCACCAGGGAATACAATGGACTACCTTGAGACAGCAGTGCAGAGAAAAGTGGGCACTGGGGAGATTTTTGGGCCACCAAAAGGAACTTGGGGATAGAAGAAGTGCTTATATATTCCTCGCAATGGCCTCAGATTTCGGATACATCATAAGGTAACCCGAGTTGACAGGATGGATATTATAAGTGGAGAAACTTAATCTGATGTGTAGGCGAACATTGTCATACTACCTAACAATGTCAACGAAGAATAGGAATACTTGTTTATAATAACGACTTAGTCTAATTGTTTAATACAAACAGATCACTTGAATATTAAAATGGCTTATTGCTGGCGACACGAATGTCTAAGACCACCATGAGCTGGCGAAGTATGGCCACCCGATGTGTAATTATAAGTTTTTGATAAATTTCTAGGCATATATAAGTTGTGATCGAAAACCTTGCTGAAAAAGTAATGAGAAACGGCCTAAATCACGTAGAGAGTGGATGTTATCAGTATCTCCGGCTTTTGCATATTTCATACTCCTCTTTAGGGATTGCGGCACATGGCTAACTAATCGCAAGCTTGAAGTGAAGGGTTCCTGGAGGGTTTCCACCCGGAATCACCAATTTCGAAATGATTGATATGATCATATGAGTCTGAGAAATTAGAATTGGCCCAAGTTCAGGATAATGTGCATGTTCTTACTCCTTCCTGTCCATCTACCCAAAACTTCTGGGTGGATCTAGTTGTGAGCCGGTGGACAATACCATTCAGATTATGCAACTCGGTTCGCTGACTCCACGCGAATCGTGAGCTTTCTCATCTTTGTAACCATCCAAGAATATTCCTAGCTAAGAGTAGGGGAAGGTCTTGCAATAATACTTCATGTATATCGCCTGATATCGATAGCAGAAATGCAGTTAAATCATTGTCCACAGTGCTCCTTGCCAATGTCTTGCTAGGTACCAGATATTGCGATTATCTCGTAGTCAAATATGAATAGAGAGTACAGCTGCGAGAGAATATGAGCTATTCCAGCGAACAAACCACTCACATATTGACCAAAAAATAGAGCTGGCGCCGAAGTAGATGGACCAACTTTGTTCTCTTCTCGCATGTTCCTCAATGGATCACATGATGTCACAAGGCACGTGCTCCCAGTCGGACTAGACCTCGGCTCGGATGTGTTCTTCATTTGCGGGGGAGCTCCACTCTACTACTTCCCCATACTAATGCTCCCCTTTCAATTAAACTCCGTCTCTACCATATTTACATCAATAAACAGAAAAAGAACTTAACAAAGTCCACCAAGTTATCCAGAAATTATCACACATTTCACCAAATTAATCATGGCATCCCCAACTGCACCCCCCGAAACCACCTCTTTTCTCCTCACCTACCCAACACCTCAAATCCTCCTCATAACCATTAATCGTCCGCAAGCCATGAATTCCATACCCAATTTCGCCCATTGGGAAGCCGATGCTATTCTCACCTGGTTCGACGATTCCCCAGATTTGCGCGTTGCCATTATCACCGGAGCAGGCGAAAAAGCATTTTGCGCCGGCCAAGATTTAATCGAGCAAGCTAAATTTAAAATTGATCCTCCGCCAATGTCGACTCGTAGGCATCCACCCAGCGGATTTTGTGGTATTAGTAGACGAGTGGGCAAGAAGCCCGTTATTGCCGCGGTCAATGGGTTTGCGCTTGGCGGGGGGTTTGAGATATGTTTAAATTGGTATACTATAGCCGCTAATTCTTGGATATTGAAATATGTAAACTGATATCTGTTAGTGATCTGGTCGTTGCATCTCCGTTGGCAACATTTGGTCTTCCTGAAGCAGCTGTGGGTCTCTATGCCGCAGCGGGTGGTCTTCCGCGCATAGTGCGCAATTGTGGACTTCAAATAGCCACAGAAATCGCATTGACTAATCGGAAACTTACCGCCAAAGAAGCACTTTCATACAATCTAATTAACAGAGTCGCTCAATCGCCGGAGACGGTATTGAAGGAGAGTATGGAGCTCGCAGAGAAAATTGCAGCTTTGAGCCCGGATGCGGTAATTGTATCGAGAGCAGGGTTGAGAGAGGCTTGGGAGACGGGCAGTGTGGAAAGAGCTACACAGATTGTTGCACAGCGATATGATCAGCAATTGTTTGAGGGAGAGAATATGAAGATTGGGTTAGAAGCGTTTGCAGGGAAGAAAAAGCCTCTGTGGGTGCCGAGCAAGATTTGAGTAGCCCGTGGCGAGTTGGTGCTTTTAAAGCTGACTTCGAAGAACGTGTTTGTCTCTCATGCACAAACTAATAAAGCACACTGAGTAGACAGCATTTTATTATAAAAATACTCTATATATCACAAATCTATCAATGACGTAATGTGCAAGTGAATCTATTGAATGTAGTCAAGCAAGATCCCGTCTACACTTGACAGAACATTGACTCGCTGCTTTCCGGGCCCGTTGTAGTGAAAAGTTGATCTTCATAGTCCGATTATTGAAGTAAGCTGATGTAATAGCACTATCCCTCGTCCTCATGGTGCAATTATATTATTCTGACCACGGCTTTCGTGCTTATCTTGTATAATGAGTAAATTAGAAAGACAAAACAGGACTAGCAATGAACGAGATCGCAGAACTTAAATCATATAACTTATTGTAGTGCGTCCAACCTGGTACGAAACCTCGTTCGAAGTTCATAACATCTATTCAGAACGGCCTCAATCAGGTCTCGTTTTGTCAATATAACAAGCACGATATACGGCAAAAAGCAGGAGAGGACTGTGACAAATCATAGATGACTGTGCAGTGGTTTTGAAGAACCAAAAATCAGAGTTTCCAGCAGCGCGAACACTGAATACCCTGTCAGGGATGAACAGTTTGTGCAAGAGTTAATATTAAGGCAAAATAGATAATTGAATCCTGCCTGAACATCCATCTTTTTATTACTATAAAAAAGTGTTTTAAGCCCAGAGCATGACCAAATAGGTGAAGGAGAGCCCTTGATTGGTGTTGATTAGATTGGGAATGCGAACGCGAAGACCTTGGAAGTATTCAATTATCTGAGAAAGCTTGTCTTGACTCGCCTCAAGAAATAAGTTGTAAGAATTCCAAATTTGTACGACAGCTGACGGCAAACGCGATTATTCACTTGGTCATCTTCCTCTAGCCTGTCTATCTCCAATCCTTCTAACTCTCTCAGAACCTCCGAAAGATTCAGTCCATTGTACGCCCGGTCCCTCATAGCAGCCCAGTTTGCACGCCAAGTAGCCAATTTTCCGAAGAGATTTTCGTACCAAGTCCACTGAGGATGTTTGCCAAACTCAATCTTGGCCATATCTAAATCCGGAAAATAGCTTCTCACCGACTCATACATACGCTCCCTTGAAAATCCTGCACCCTAAAGATTTCTCATGCACTCAGCACTTGAGTTTCCAATGATACTTCGGGAGTATTTTCGAAGACGTTCTCCATACGGCCTGCGAACTATCGCTTAATATTAAAAGCATATCTCCGTAAACTGATTTTGATTCTGGGAGAAGAGGTAGACTTATTGATACTGTGCATCCGCGCCACTGCCGGCCGAGATGCCACAATATCGGGATTGTTCGGACATAATGCTGGAATGCACCAAAGACGAGGTATATAACACAGATAAAATCCCTCAAATGTAGAGATGTACAATGTACAATATAAAATGCACATAAAATGTAAAAGTGCAAAGAATATCTACCTACCCAGGTACTTATAAGAGGATGTACAATGTAAATTATTTGAGGACTCCGATGGGCGTTGAAGGGTTACCACATAGTAGTATCTTCAACCTCCTCAACCTCTTTCTCTCCCTCTCTCCCTCTCTCCCTCCCTCCCTCTCTCACTCACTTAAATTGATACAACACCAGATGCAGTTATCTATAGAAAAGTTGATTCTTGAAGTTCTCATTGTCTGGTTGCTATTGGCGATAGACAATTACATACCTAATACGAATGAATTACAAATGAAAATCTCAACGGTATAAAGTCGGTAACTCGATGATCCACTAGATCCATAATTATCAATTTAACTCTTCTCATTGGTTTATTCATCTCAAGGGTCCCCTCCCCACCCAAATATCTCCAAATTCCTCCATCTCCCTTCAAACATCCCCCAAAACCCCAGAATATTAATCAAAACATTACTTCATTTTTAGGCGTAAATTGATGTAAAAAATTATTATATTCAGGGCAGTTTATTCACGCCCTAGTTAACCATGACTTCATCACGACCACCACCGACTTCTCCACCTTTACGACCAAATTCCAGAACTCCAAGTCTGCGAAATCAAAACGTTTCGCAATTCACACCGACACATCCTAGCGGACTGAGAGAATCTTTTACCCTTGCGACGAGTCCGGAGGCGACAAGACATGTTGAAGAGGATGGTACAAATGAAAGGAATGATGAGAACTCGAGGAACGATAATGATCAACCATTACCGCATGCTCATCCTACTCGCGCCGATACATCTGCAAGCACAGATGATGGACTAGACGGTTATACGCATGAACACACTGGGTTTGGAGGAAAGCTCTCCGATGAGACCACTGCTTTACTGAGGAAGCCTTTTGAACCGATTGGCAATGCGGCACATCCTGGACCTTGCAATCATGGAACGTTCAGTCCGAGGCTGGAGAGTCGTGCGGACAGTGTAAGGAGCTTTGGAGGTTCTGCGCCAGTATCTCCCAATGGCAACGGAGAGGCTAGTGACGGGCTGATTGGAGGATTACTTAAAGGCTTAGGAGTGAGGAATGGTCCAAGGGCAAAGCCAAAGAGGATGAGCACGACAAGTTGGCTCGCAGAACAACATGGAATTACCAACACTACTGGAATGTATGTATAAACACTAAGCTGCCAGGATCGCGTATGGAGTTTTGCTAACGGTCTCTTGCGTAACAGGTACATAAATTACTACATACCATTTTTCACCTGGATTCGACAATATAGATGGGTACATCTTCGGGGCGACCTAATAGCTGCTATCACAATGGCTTCCTTCTACCTACCTATGGCTCTTTCTTATGCATCCAACCTCGCACACGTTCCGCCAATTAATGGTCTTTACTCTTTTGTTTTCAATCCACTTATATATGCTATATTTGGAAGCTGCCCACAAATGGTTGTTGGTCCTGAAGCCGCGGGAAGTCTATTAGTTGGCTCGGTTGTGAAATCTACTGTCGATATTGGCAATGGGGGCGAAGAAGACGATTTAATGCACGCAAGAGTTGCCGGTATTGTTACCGGTATGGCAGGAGCAGTAATCTTCATTGCCGGCTTAACTCGCCTAGGGTTCCTGGACAGTGTGCTAAGCAGACCATTTTTGAGAGGTTTTATTTCTGCCATTGGTTTTGTCATTATGGTCGATCAGTTGATACCAGAGGTGGGATTGGCAGCACTGGCAGATGAAATGGGAGGTGTCGCTCATGGCAGTAGTGTTGATAAGTTGGGCTTTTTGATTCGCAATGCAAGCAAAGCGCATAAGCTTACTTGTGTTGTTGCTGGTGTCAGTTTTATCATAATTATGATCTTCAGGTATGTGGGACCAAAGATCTTAGTTCCGCTCACTACTAATTTGACTTAGAGAGATGAAAAAGCGCCTTCAACCTCGATATCCAAGTGTTGCATACATACCCGATAGATTTCTAGTTGTGGTTATTTCGGCTATTCTAGCCTGGAAATATAATTGGGAAGACCTCGGAGTCCAGATCCTGGGTGAGGTAAAATCGACTGGCGGAGCGCCATTTACTTTCAGATGGCCATTCCAAATTTCTCATATGAAGCATGTCCGAGAATCTATGGGAACGTCTTTCTTGATCGCGCTTCTCGGCTTTTTCGAGTCGTCCGTAGCGGCTAAAAGTCTTGCTGGTGCAGAGGGGAAAGACTTGATCCAAGGAGTACAGCTCAGTCCGAATCGAGAATTGGTCGCTCTTGGAGTTGCGAATTTGGTTGGTGGTTGCTTTCAAGCAGTTCCTGCATTTGGTGGGTATGGTCGAAGCAAAGTTAATGCTAGTACTGGTGGAAAAACTCCCATGAGTAGCATTTTCTTAAGCTTGTTAACCGTTCTCTGTATTTTGTTCCTCTTGCCTGCGTTCTATTATCTTCCGGTATGTCTCCATGATTTCCCTTATATTTTTCCTAAGCTAATATCGTCCTAGAAAGCTGTTCTTTCCTCAATGATTACGGTGGTGGCCTATTCTTTGATTGAAGAAGCTCCTCACGACATAGCATTTTTCATTCGAATTCGTGGATATACTGAACTGGGTCTTATGTTTATTATCTTTGCCTCGACTATTTTTTACTCACTTACCCTTGGAATCGCCATCGGAGTCGGTCTCTCCCTTCTCTCCGTTATCAAACACTCCACTCGTCCTCGTATCCAAATTCTAGGTCGTATTCCTGGTACCAATCGTTTCGAAAACGCTGAAGACAATCCAGAGAAACTGGAATTCATCGAAGGATGTCTCATTGTTAAAATTCCCGAGCCACTTACCTTCGCCAACACTGGTGATCTCAAAAACCGACTAAGACGATTAGAATTATACGGCACAAACAATGCCCATCCTGCACTACCTCGCGTACGGTCTCCTGAACACAATAAAAACATCATTTTCGATATTCATGGCGTCACAGGACTTGATGGTTCGGGTACACAGGTTTTAGAGGAAATCGTAAGAGGATATAGAAATAGAGGTGTTAGAGTATTCTTCTCCCGTGGCCCTCAAGAAGGAACTCACATTTGGAGATTATTGGAACGAAGCGGGATTTTGGAAAGTTGTGGAGGCAGAGAACATTTCGTCAAAGATGTGGAAGAGGCATTGAGATTGACGGAAACTGAAGCCGATCCAGATGCTACTAATTTAACCATTGATTCTGTGGGTACATGATTGTATATATTTTCAGGGGGTTAGCAGGTGTTGTGACCGAAAATTTGGCGGACTAGTCAATTAGTCGCTGGGCTAGAGATTTCCTTTTTTTCTTTCTTGATATTTGTTTGTTTGTTGATCGGGCTGTGTGTGGATTGGTTATTATATGATTGATGAGCGAATGAGCGAGCATTGCTTGGCGCATGGTTTGGTGATTGACCGATTGATGAGCGATTTGTATTCAATGATGAGATGAGATTAATGAAGATTTGTATATATTGTAGCATGGGATGGTAATTTGGAATGGGAAGTAATAATAATTTTGTTGGTATTTTTAAGTTTGAGAGGCTAAGGAGAGATGTATAGTTTGGTGTGAATGTGTTGAAATCCTTCCTTTTACAGTTGTAATAATTATGCTATGCTCTGATGGATGATGTTAATAGTAGAATGCATCATTGGAATCTATATAGTATTTCAGATGAAACTACATACAAATTACAAATGTTCATATATATGCTTGTTTCAAAAATACACCCTCACACCACATTCTCACTTCCAAAACCCAACCCAGATATAATTGAAGAGACGCAAGGAAGTATTTTACATAGTATATACATTTGAATCATAAATACTAAGAAAGATCATATATATCTGTATCGAGTAAAGTAAAAAAAGATACACACACATCCAACTCCAGGTCATCAAATCTCCATTTCCTTTCCTTTCTGTTCCCTTCGAAACCCATTTCGTGATTTCCTTCCGGTCCATTTCATGAATTTCCTATCCTATCCTTTTCTTGCCCTTCCCATTTTCAGATTTCCAGTTGAGGGTCTCCAAATTTCATAACTTGGTCATATTCCCGGTCCAGTATCCATCCCTTGCCTTCCCTGCCTATCCCATCCCATCCCATCCCATTCCGTCCAGTTCATCGCGCACTGCAAGAAAGCAAAAGCGCACCAAGAAAGGAAAAAAGAGAAAAATCAAAGGAAAATTTCATAAAGCTAAACCCGTTCCATCGCCCGTCCAGCGATATAGAGAGAGCACTTCCCTCCGTTTCAACTGTTGCTCGTTGAAGTCTTCTGGGATGCGGCCGCGCACCTGTGCGAGTGCTGAGCGCATTACTTTGCGGAAATTGCGCTGGGGTGTTGTGTTAGTTTTCTATGGATGTGATAAAAAGTGTGGAGGAGAGGAGAAGAAAGGGGTTTGGATGAATGAATCGATGAATCAATGCGGAACTAACCTGGTATTCTGTATTCAGCGTCGCGACACAGGCTTCGTGGGCTCGGACGATGGTTTCACAGGCTTTTACTACGCTGGGTGATGCTTCCACCTGTTTACTTATATTAGTTTCATGATTCACATCATTTTTCAGAAAAGAAAAGAAAAGAAAGATGTAGACGGCAAAGAATAAGCGCGGAATCACAAACATACCTGAAGTTTATCGGCAATAAGTAACAACAGAAAGCTACCCTGCAACAAATACACACCAAAGAAAAACGGCATAAACTCCAACCCGGGATCGTATTCCAAAATATTGTTTATGGCTTCTGCTGCACTAACAGCATGTCCCGTTGCGTTGATAAAACTTTGCGACGAGATCCATAGGTCGTTATCATCAAGTAAAGAAATCGGGTCCCATTTTCCCGTTAATAATATGTGAAGAACATGCATGACATGTGTACCATAAGCCACCACAATCCTTGTTTGGATATTGGCTTCGGAGACGTGACTGGAGGATACGGTGTGAACTGAATGAACTGAAGGAGAGCCGATATCGTTGTGTTCGAGAGGTTTATTTGGTGTAGAGGATGAATTGTTTCCTTCCATGTTTTGATCATTTTGGTCATCTGGCAAGGGGGGGATTTGCTCCAATTCGAAGGCTCGTAGACTCTGACCATAGGCATCGAGTTGTTTTGCGATTTCATTAGCATGATCGTCCCACTCACGAGCAGAGCGAAAGCCAATGCCGAATCGAGGATGGTTTTTGGCGTGGTAGAGGTCTACGATCTCACCGAGAATCGTCATGAGGGGTAGGAAGTATCCGAATATACTATGTCCAGTACACTCAAAGTTAGGTCCGTGCCTCCGCATACGATGAGTGCCCGAAGGGGAAGTAATATGAATGCTTGAATCACCAGTATAGTATTCTCCAGCCTGCCATAATGCGTCATCCATTGGCTGGAGAAGACCATCACATTCTATATCTAACAGAAAGAGTGGCCTGTTGTAACACAATGCGAGGTGCCTGTCCACTATATAACAAAGCCACCATATCCTTCTTCTCTCTTCCCTCTCTTCTTCAGTTATCGGCCCTGGAGTTCGAGGTAATTCATCATCATCTTCTCCATCAGCATCCACATCAATGGCTCCTTCATTTGGTTGTTCTGGAGCCATTGGTGCTGGATGGTGGGGTAATTCCCTTCCTAATTTAAGTTCACGAGCTAATGACCAAGCCGCATTCCACCAACGCAGGCTCGCTCCTTTGTACTCGCTAGCTGACACAACAGTAGCGAGATGAATATAAGTTATAACATCGTCAAGAGTGCCAGCTGCACCAAAAGCACCCGTTTCATTCAGTGCATCTGTAGATACCGAACCGGGCATTGCTACACCAAGACCGCCCAACGCCACACCATTAATGACAGTATTAGAGAAATTGGAAGCAGATTCATTGCTTCCGGACGTTCCATGAATGAGAGGTTTAAGAAGACCGACAGTAAGTTCGAGTAATTTTTGACAAATTCGTCCACGAGATGATGGACTGGCTGTTAGAAAAGCTGCGTCACTAGTTTGTGCCACAACCCATAACATGCTAGCAAGTAAGGCAGGCGTACATTGCCGAGGTTTCGTAGGGTGAAGTATCGAGTGTTTGCGAAAGACGTAACCGAGAATATAAGGAGAGGTAGGGTGCATCAAAGCTGATGACGAGCTTGCGAAATATAATTCGAGTAAATCACAAGCTAAAGGTATGGGGATGATACTGCCAAGGTGAGGTACCAATGGCTGTAGCACGGGATATCGTAGAGGTGCATTGAAGTTCTGATGTGTCACGTGTTGGTACTGGTTTGAAGGAGAGGGTAATGACATCCACCCACCGGGTGAAGGGGCCTCAGAGCCCATAGGGAAACCGGTCAAAGGGCTTTCAGCTAAACGAAACTGACCTTGGGTATTACCCGTAAAATTAGGCGGGCTTTGGCCCTGTATAGCATAGGGTAGATCTGAATAACCGGTCTGCGAGGTGTTAAAGTTTGCATGACTGCCACTGCTGTTCATCATGTGGGGATTTAAGGTAGAGCGGTAACCATGCATGCTTGAATAGCCATGTAAATTCAGAGACCCAGGACTCCCGATTTGATCGACGTCTGCGCGGCTAACGTGGGGCGGATGTCCTTGGGATGGTACTTCTGTGAGGCTTTCGAGACTACCGGCACGAATTCTTCCTTTCATCAATTCACGAGCTGAAGGCTTTTCAACTGCGGCTGTGTTAAGACTTAATGACCTAGATGGTGTATGTCGTGGGAATTCAACACCTTCGTTTGTCAAGGAAATGGCGGAAGTTGGATCATTGCGGGACTCCACTGGCGATCTCTCTTCAGACGATTGATCAGTAGGCGACTTTTGTCCATTGGCAGCAGCGGCGGCTGCGGCTTGTTGTGCAAGATCTTTTCGGGAAGCTTTTCCTCGCTTTTTTCGTTCACGGATATACTCGCATCCTAGTCCAAATTCTATATCCTCATGAGCCTTATCCGTTAGATCTCAATGAAAATACTTACCGACACAATGAGCGCAGGGACTTTGCCCATCGCATTTAGTCCTGAGTTGATTACACTGATCGCAAGCTCTGCTGATTCTTCTGCGAATTGGTCCAGAATTCCCGGTCCCTCTGGCAGATGTAGCGTTGCCTCCTGGCATTCCCATTGCATAAGGATGCTGTCGATGTTTTGAAGTAGCATTTCTATGACTCTGTGAGTTTTGACGAATGTCCACTTGTTGTTGGTGAAGCTGCGAGATAGCATATTGTGAGCCATGAGCAAGAGTATCTAAGCCTGAAGTGTGCATATGATTGGATGGTAAGTGTCCGTTAGCCAGCATATTGTTTGAGGGCATAGTATTATATGCCGAGAAACGATGAAGGGGATTGGAAAGCATTCTGGAGTTGATGCGCAAACAAAGTTGCTAGAACAAGGCTGGTTTGAAGAGACTTAATCTAGCTGTGATGGAAGCTCTGTTAATGGTTGACAGATTTAATAGTTGACAGCTGACGAGCTTTCCAGAAGATGCAAGTAAATAAGGTTCTAAGATGTTTGTAAGAGTGCGATTCGAGCATCTATATCTCCTGAATACGGCATGGAACTGGCAGATACCTTGGCACCCTGTATATCAGCAGGACCGTCTTGGAAGGGGAAATAAAAAGCTAAAATAATAGCCACAAGATGACAGGGCAATGTCTCTAACATGAGCTCATGAACTAATAAAGTCTATGAACTATATGGCGGGGTTCGCATGAAGTACCGGTAAAGGACAAGAGGCATGTTCTTTTCCTAAAGTTTATTGATCTTAACTTGTGGAGAGAACAAGGATTAAGAAAATCAGCGAATAAGTCCAGGTATGCAGATGCTGGTCTTTTGGTCTCGGAGAGCCTACCCCACGGTGGCATCACCTCCGAATGTCTTTTCCTTCGGTCATACTTTTTCCGAAAATCTTGAAATCGAAGATTGAATCATCAAGGATGCTCTGGTGGTTGGTGTGAACAAGGTTTGAATTTTTTGTTGAAATTCCATCACTCAACCAATGATACTCAATATAAACGAGGGCGGCCAGTGACAATGTGGGTATAGGGTATGATAAACATAATATCACTTATCGTTTTTTTCTTTCTCTCTCCCACAGTACTTTCATAATCTCGTTGTTTCGTTTTGCCATTAAATCAATGACTTGGTTGAGGTTGACATGGGGTCCAAGTATGTATGTAGTAGTAGCTCGTTTAGCTAGCTGTTGGTGGAGTGGAGAACGGAGTGGAGTGAGACTCTGGCGAAATCTTAATATTTGCCATCCGTCAACTCTATTCAGTGGATTGAAAAGGATTGGACAAAAGGAAAATTAGTCAACTCGGTAGGACACGGCTCTATCCTTCAATTGGCAGTTCTCAACAGTGTTCTAGTGTTCTAGTCCATGAACTTGCGCAATAAATCACCCCCAAGAAAACGGGATCAGGGATACGGTCTCTACTATTGTCTTTTAGTAGTGTAGCACACATGAACGAGTGAGTTATTCAGGAAGTTGTCAAGACAATCCAGATTCCACATCCTTTGAAATCGAAATTCTCAAATGAGTGATCATCAGGGCCCCCCTCAGGTCAACCCAGTTCAATCCAGATCGACCCCCTCCTCCGAGGTTGGTGTGACCAGGAAAAATTTAAGAAATTCTAGGGACGACAATCATCGTTGTTGGGACAAGGTAACGATCTGTGTTCATTTCCCCCCTCGAGACCTTATTTCTCCATAGCTTTTTAGAATTACCTTTCCCCACACCCCTTTTCATCTTAATATACTCGGGTACATCGAGTTGAGACAAATGCGAAAGAAGAGGTGAAAGTGGGTGGCGTAAATTTAGTGATGATACGGTGCTGAGATCCGTAATGTGATGTGCAAGTATATTTCTCAATGAAAGCTTACCTGCTTGCTTGTTTTCTTTCTTAATTTGACATTATGTTTTGGTAGTGTATATGTGTGTACTCGGTATGAGTTTGTGCTCCAATTCTATCTTGAAAATTAATGCGCCAATGAAACATCAACATTTGATTCAGTTCCCACTTTTCTAGAAGCCGTATCAGATATTTTGGATACCTTTCTCATGTATTCAATTATTCAATTTAAAGTAATTATTCCATCGTAATCTATCGTAATGGTGCGCATAATATTTTCAATGTGAGGTAGGTACATCAAGTCCCCTTCTCTGATCGCCATTTTCAGCCCGAGGTAACTTCCTTTCGGGCACCACACAAGATCCCCACACTTCAATCAATCATCAATCCAAATTCTGGCTTTATGGTCAGCAGTTTCCAATCTTCAACGCTGCATTCCATTCGCAGCACCTTCCCGAACACAACCACACATGTTCTGGGAAGATCAGTGCAACAAACACATGCAAACAACATTCATGACACGGTAATAAGATTATGGATAGTAAATAGTACGTTAGCGAGGTTGGGTACTCGAGTCTAGCTGGTGCTGAATGCATGTCAATTCTCATACATACTTACTTACCGAAAAGGAATCGGATATGGTACAACCAATATTGTTCTCATTGAAATGTTCGTGGTTATTCCTGGTTACTTGACCATCCAAGCACCAAACGGTCCGATGTTCCTCGTCCTTATTCGAACTTGCTCGTTTGCACATGGTTTCGCTTGCACGTTTATATATGTTGTTCTAATCCCAATGTGACTCTGTGCCCGACCCCAACTTCTTGGCAACCCCATGTTGATTGTGTTGATTTGATGAAAGCTCGTAAGCAAAGTCACATTTTGAGCCGTGATCAATAAAACAATTCATAAATTCACTCTATCTCATCTCCAAGGTCGGTAACAGTCGGGTCACGTCAGGCTTTTGAAAGGGTGCAGCATGCACTATGCATATCCAACAAAATCCTGAAGGTCCATCCTTCTCCAGATCAAAAAATCCCCACGTATTACCAGGTGCGAGGCCTTGATAAGCGTGAGAAAATTGGAACTGCCATATGCAGGTGCAGCTGTTAGTAGGACCAAAATGCGGAGTCCCGAGGAGATCCATGCTAAATTTCCCTGTGAAATTCCCCCATTCCCTTGAGATTCAGAAGTAACTCTGTTCTTCTCCAGAGTCGGTACTTACTTCTTTTCCCTTTCAGTCAATCTCTGTTGAGGTGACATTAGATTTTGTCATCATGCGAATCTTTCATTTCTTTCATTTCAGGCAGGGGTGACAGATTGTTGGTATCTAGATGTGATAATCCTACTTTCCATGGTCCCTTGTAACATCATGTGCCAGGATGAGATATAACGTAGGCATTTCGTCTCGGACTCCGTGTCTAGATTGTCAAAGATATTAGTTAGACGATAAGCTTTAGCCAGCCACCCGAGAAGCGCAATATGGCCCGTGTCTCTTCAGGCGCCGAAATCCACCGCCATCGAGGTAGAAATCTTAAGGCTGGCGCGATATACTAAGGTTATCCAGATGAAAATATACGTGCCATTATTATACATTGAGACTATCCCGGGGACCCCTTTTTCTAAACCCTAAATTCATAAGTGCGTCGTGAGGTTGTCGAATCATCAGTAAAAGAAATGTCTGGACCCGTGTACTGATATATTGATTTTCCAGGAACAAGTTGACCAATATTAAACATTAAAACCACGGAGAAATCTCCGTTTACTCCACGTTCTAGTGAAACCTGCACCGTGAGAGAAGCGCTGCGGTGAATGGGCCGATGTTCCCGCAATTTTTTTTACCTTGTTACCCCAGATCAACGAGCCTCTTGCCATAAGTCTCACAGCTTGATAATCTTTATGTTTTTTGGTTGACTTTCTTCACTCTCAAACACCAGCTGACTTGAAGATCCTTATTTCTTGCTTTCTTGACATATGGTGATCACGACCTGAATCTTAGATCGCACCAAACACGAATTTGGAGGGTCGGAAAATGTTTACCAATGTAGAAACTCATATCGGTCCTTCGATGGCGAAAGATTGATATCGGAGGAATTCGAAACAGTTTGATGGCTTAGTACATTCCATTCTGGAACTAGGATGGAATTGAGGTGGGATCACAAAGTAAGATGCATTTCCCCCCAGCCACACGTGTTAACAAACATGCTGAACAAGACCGTCAGAAAGGCCTTTTTCGATGCAAAAGATGCTCTCATAGGAAGATTGTCAAAATTGTACAATGAGTGTTGGGATATCTTTTGGAGGTCAGACGCTGATATCCATGACATGGCATGCCAACTCGAGTGACAATTCTGATGTCGTGTCACTCTGAATAACTCGAGGCGATGTGGTACTGCATTTGAAGTCGACATGAGATCAATGTCGCAGTATTGTAAGGTTGGTCTAGGTGTATATGGTACCACCACGATCCCACCACGTAGGTTTAGTAATTCTGGATGGTCATCCTTTGAGCATCCTTGATGGAATGATCTTTTAGAGTCGATCTTAACGGTGCGAATTTTGGCACCTATTGAAATGTCAGCCGCCAGGAACGCCATCACTAAACCACATGTTAAGAGGTCAGCCAGTTGGGGCGCTTGTAAGGCGATTAGAAATTGAACCCCAATACTCATCTCTTCGATCCCAATTTCATTTCTTTAACTTAAGCCGAATCTCTATGGTTATGCCTACAGATATTGAATTCTAGACTGTATTGAGATCCTACCTACTTGGGAAGGTACTTTAAAAGTTACTAGGGGTAGTACCTCGAAGGCATTGAGCTTCATAACAAGCATGTGAATATGTTATTTCTTGAAATCATAATAAAGGGGACTGCCGAACATGTACAGCCGAATTGATGATGAATGAATGCCCGATCACGAATGTCAACCTTGTCTTGAATATGATAAGCATGATGAGAATCGAAAAGTCTGTTCATAGGTACTTGAAGTATCTTGCCTAGGAACAAAGTCTCCGGGAATTATGAAGGTCTCGTTATGCAGTAGCTGCTGGTAGTAGATGGATGTACGATATACATACAGGTGGTCGAAATTATCTCGTGCGTACGATGAGTGTACATTGTTCAGATAGAGTACAAATATCAATGTACAATGTATAACTAGTACTTAAGACCGTTTTAAGGAATGGGCAAGTTTTGTTGAGTTGGGCTTTACTTACAAAGTGATGAGTAAATTTTATCATTTGTCATCGGATGCATCATCAGAGCCAAGATTAGAGGTGGTTCTCAAGACGAAGATCGATTGGTGGTCCAGTGGGATCATGTGATCTTTGATAGAGTTTAGTTCGCTCATATCTCGGCTTCTAGACGTCATTGCTTGATTGCTTCATTGCTTCATTACTGGGAATAACCTCAAAAGGATATCAAGACATGTCAAGATATGGCCATCTTTTTGATCTCTTCCACTTCCACTTCGACTTCCTTATGTAATACCGCTTCAACCTCCCTGAAACTCAGTACACGTGTGGCCAATATGTTTGCTCAATTTTCTGCTGATGCATCTTTGTTTCTGATCTGGCAATTTTTCCATCTTATTACTAAAGTATCAAAGGATTTGTAGTTTCAGTTTGAGTTTCTTGAGGAATCGACATTTTTGATTAAGTAAACTTCTCCATCAAAGAGAATGCCATCAAACAGTCTCAATGGTCAAGAATCATATCTCCGATGTCCACGGGGCGTATACATCATCAAACTAGGAGATAGTAGGTTGTGGATTATTAACAATCCACCCAGGCGGGGTGATCCTAACGATCATTTTCTTTGTACTTGGTATATATCTGCTCGCATCTTTATCACATTAACACCATTGACAGCTTTATATTCCCATTCATTGAACCTCATACTTTACTATACTTTACTCACGTTTACATATATAATTACCAACTCATCAACATGTCCCAATCAATCCCCAAAACCACCAAAACTTGGAGAATCGAAGGATTAAACGGATTTGATAGCTTGAAATATGATACTCAAGCTACACTTCCAGAATTGGGTGCTAACGATGTTCTCGTGAAATTTCACGCTGCTTCATTGAACTACAGAGATTTGATAATCCCCAAGGTAAGTTTGCAAGACCAATGCCGTCTTTGGTAACACTGCTCCTGTAGGTGACACTAACCAGTTGTTTTCTTCCTTAGGGCCAATATCCATTTGCACTCAGAGATGGCATAATTCCCGGCTCCGATGGTGCTGGTGAAGTCCTTGCTATTGGATCGAAAGTAACTCGATTTACCCCCGGTGCTAAGGTCCTTACTCTTTTCAGTCAAACTCACTATGGTGGTTCGCTCGATCAATTATCTATGCAAAGTGGCTTGGGTGGTGCCATGGATGGTACACTTCGTCAACACGGTATATTTAACGAAAATGGGCTCGTAGACATGCCTTCCTCTCTTTCATACCTCGAAGGAGCAACTCTGCCATGTGCAGCCGTCACAGCCTGGAATGCTCTATATGGATTAAAGCCGCTGAAACCTAGTGATGTGGTTCTCACGCAAGGAACTGGTGGTGTTAGCATATTCGCTGTCCAATTTGCCAAAGCAGCTGGGGCAACCGTAATTGCCACAACCTCCTCCGAGTCAAAAGCTTCGACACTCAAAACACTCGGTGCCGATCACGTAATCAATTACAAAAACACTCCAGAATGGGGTGCACATGCCAAATCCCTTACTCCCAAGTCCGCTGGCGTATCGCACATTCTCGAAGTCGGCGGCCCCACTACCATGGCACAATCTCTACAAGCCATTAAGATCGACGGCGTTATCAGTATAATTGGATTTGTGGGCGGACAAGCAAAAGAAAAGGAGCCAGGATTTTTGGACTGTTTGACAAACGTCTGTACGGTTAGAGGTTTGCTCGTAGGAAGCAGAGAAATGTTCGAGGATATGAACAGGGCAATTGATGCAAATGGAATCAAACCCGTGGTCGATGAAAAGGTATTCGGACTGGATGAGCTTAAAGAGGCTTATCAATATATGTGGGACCAGAAACATTTTGGCAAGTTGGCCATTAAAATCGAGTAGAGGCATGTAAGCATATTACCATGGGTACTAGGAAAATTCAGGACTGTCAGGATTCCCGTTTGGCTATATTATCAATATATACTATAAAAAATGGAGTAACACGGATGAGATTCTACCTCATACACACTTTTCCAGATCATACTCAATATTCACAATTTAAACTCATTTATTTCATCTTTTCTTATCCCTTTCCATTTTATATTCTGGAATTTCTCATTCTCATGATTCTCAGAAAATCAACATTGAAAGTCGGCAAAGTTACAGGTTCTTTTATCCTATTTCGCTCTCTAATCTTCATCTGTCGCGGCTCATTCTTCCTCTCACTTGCTTGTCCCATCTTCACAACGTTTACATCCACAAGATTGGCGATCAGAGTTCGCTGGCTGGGACTCTTTTGCATATGAGAGGTCGCAGCACAGTGCACATTCTGTTTCAATAATAGGATTGTAACTGAGTGAACCTACTTTGTCTATACCTGTACCCGCAATTCCTTTTACTGTTAGTTATAGTCTGATTTTATGGGCTTGGATGTTCGCACTGTTGTAAACCTTTGCATTTGTATAATTTAGGACAGTGTGCATGATGGTTCTAAATGGTTTCTACAATATTTTCTTCTAGGATTGTAGCTCGAATTCTTGAAAGCAGAGTTCGCATTGAGCTTTGGTGGTTTGACGAATTCATTTCTGTGTAATCTCGAGAGCGTTCGAGTGGATGCTTGAATTTTTCTATCTTTCTTTTGCATCTTGAAGCATCGCATCGTATCGCACCGCAAGCTTTCTCGTCAACAGATATTTATTCATCTGATAGAGCAGAGTGTGAAAGTAGACGACTTTGAAATGACTCTATGATTGATTAAATCTTCTCGCAAAGCAAGTGCCTGGATACCTGGAGATACCTGGAGATACCTGCAATGGGACGATTTCGAATTAGTCTCTACTAATATTTAATTTGGGTGCTACTACAGCAGTATCTGTTGCATGGGGGTTCGCTGTGTATTATTCATCACATTGCAACCGTGTCCCCAGTGACAGGTAGTCTGAGTTTCACAGCGCCGGTTTCATCAGGGATACCCAAACACCGGTCTCATAGTACTCTACAAACATCAATCAAATGAGGCTCTGCTAGCCCTCCGGGGTCCATTACAGTGGAGGCAGAACTATTTAATAGGAAGTCCTGAGGGCAGCGAGCCATGAGGATGAGGGTCTTATTCTTTTGATGATACATTTTGCGGTAATAATCTTATATAGTAACATTTTATGTATTAGTATCTCGATTAGTATAAATGCTATTTGGGGTCTAGTATGTGCTAGTTTAGGTTGTTTTACTTTTATAAATATTGTTATTCTAGTTCTAATAAAATAATGATATTCTGATCTTGAAAAGGGAAAAAGGAATAGATTTTCTAAGTGGATGTTCTGAATTTTCTAGGGTTTCTGAATGTTTGGAATCTTCTAAATCTTCTAAATCTTCTGATTAGCTAAATCTAGGTTCTTACTTAATTATATGATTGAAAGCTAAAGGTATTTGTTATCGAGGAAGAGGATGTGCGAAGCATGCCCTCTCATCTTCGAGTGTATAGTACTCCCCCACAGCTCCGCTACTTTATTTAGGCTATGTGTGCATTGTACACTCAATATATATTTGTTGGCATTCGATGAGCTAATACTTAGGAGCATGAACTCTTTATCAGATTGGATTACTCAAAAGGAAACCAAGTCTTCAGAAATGAATGGTTCAATCACATGTTCAATATAAATATCAAAATGAAACACTATTGACTGAATGTAAATTTGCTATATGCTAGGTGAGAGATTCTAGTTACATTCTTTAAGCCAAAGCCATACTGATTTATGCGGCAGTAGCGAAACCAATGCGGGAGTTGGTGGTGTCAAAGACAGAGTAGTATTGCTCCAAGAACTTCTGTCCAATGATGGTGTTGACACCGGAAGCACCTCCATCGTTGATCCAGGCGTAGTACTTGCCGGAGGTAAGACCGTAGACGGAGTATTGGGCGGTTGGGACCAAGTATTGTGCTGGGGTAAGAGTGTAAGTGGTGGTTCCGAACTTGACGGAGAAGTTCGCTGTTGGCTTGGTGGTGAAGACAGCAAGACCAGATGAGCTGTCGGTTCTACCGCTGGTGGCAGTGAGGAACTTGTTGTAAGCTGCGGTTGGGATGTAGATCAAAGTGGTTCCAGTGTCGACAATTCCGGTGGCGGATGTTGCAAGGGATGTAGTGCCGTAAGTGAAACCAGCGACGTTGATACCCCAGTAGTATGAGGCATCGCCAGATGTGGCCTTGGGGAAGTAGGTAAGAGTACCAGTGTATTTAGTGGTGTCAACGCTACCGAGGGTAAGCTCGCCGTTAGTGTCGTCGTCATCGCTTCCAGATTCTGGCTTGAAGTAAACACCAAGAACCTCACTAGTGATGGAGCCTTGGGACTTGAGGTTGTTCAAGAAGGTTGGGACGGTAGAGAGGCCAGAAACGGTACCCTCAGTAAGGTCAACTGGACCAACACCGAGAATACCATCGACGCTAGAGAATCCAGAAGCGCTGGTGGCAGCACCAATGGATTGAGACTTGACGGTAAGACCGCCGAAGCTGACAGTGTCTGTGTACTCCTTTCCGGAGAACGAACCGCTACCGTAGGAGACGGAGACGGTACCACCACTGGCTACACCAGTTGAAGTCTTCTCGCAAGAAGCCTGAGCACCGCACCAGGTGTTGGAGGCTGAGTAAAATCATTAGTATAGAGTTTCAAGAGCAGATTGAAGAAGTAACTTACATCCAGTATCGACGATGAGCGACCATGTGGCACCTCCAATTACGACTGGGGCAACGTAGGAGACATCCTCGTTAGTGACTGCGCCAGAGCTGGCTGCAGTGGCACGCTTGGCAGTGGTTGCGATACCGTTGACCTTGTTGAGTCGGGCTTGGCCTTTGTCAACGATGTTCTTGATGGAGGTGACGTTGTGGTGTTTGGCCAACGGAAGAACGGCAGACTTGACTTGGGCAATTGGGGATGCCGATACGGCAGCGGCGCCAGCGAATGCAAGAAGGCTGGTGAACAACATGGTGCAAGAAGTACAGAACTGGTGAGGCAAGTCAAGGTAGAAGATGAAGCTGTGTGGATGAAAAGATAGAGGAAGATGGAGACGTCTTATTTATACTCCAGAGACTCACCAGTGACCGGTGCCTGATACTTGATCTGGTCCCTCTCCCCATCTCGGAAAGGAAGGTAATGATCAAAAGCTTTGATGGCGTATTATCACCATGTATTGCGTTGAATAACGAAATAGGGTTTGTTTATTGAAATGAAGCATTTCAAAGACATGACTTACTGTTCTTGGCAGGTCAGTATGGAAAAGGTTCAATGTCGGAATTTGCCATGTTAAGGGGAAGAAGTCATACTTCACAAATATATGTGAGTTTCTATTTCTGGAGTGTAGAGCACAGCTGATGGTGTTAATTTCCCGTACACATTCGGGTTAGTGAGAGGGGCAACCGTTTTCATTCAAATTGATCTAATCCTGTGCTATCTCAAGTTATCCAGTGCTATCTCGAAATATCTTCACGAAGAAACGCCATCAGTACAAAATACAAGCTTTGTTGGCGCTAGCCAAGTTGTAGCTTCCCGTCTCAGCGACGTATGCCGCGCCGGCTCCACCACCGGCTACTAACATTTATGCATACTAGGATATTTTAACAACACTGAGTACTCTGCAGCAAAGACTCGAGCTTTCACGCCTTATCTGCTAATGGTTTTATTGTCATATTCCTCTTTCCTTCCTAGATTGATATAAGTCAAAGCGTCCCCACCATCCCACCTTCCGCAATAGGAAGTTCTCTACCGTTCTTGCCTCGGTGCACTTTAATTTACTTTGCTTCTATGGACTCAAATTTAGATAACCTTACCGCCCATCTACTTAATTTGTCGGTCGGCGGCTCTCCATAATTCGAATTGTCTAGATCTAATCTCTCTGTATCGATCGATTGATGTAATCTACAAGGCAACTCATGAGTGAAATGAATCATTTATAGATGCTATATCTCGCAATCTGGCAATCTAAAGGTATCATTCGAGACATAGGAATGTTCCAATCTTACTATACCCTCCATTGATCATATGAGTGACACATTCACTGGAGTTTCTATCTCACTTCAGTGCTCACGACAAGTGCCTTTTGTACTTTCTTTCTCGAATCCCAATCCCAATCCCAACTGTTGAGTCAAAATAGACTATTCAATGATTTACGATGTGATCTACAATTAATCGAAAAGATGTTCATCCGATTTCGTTAAGGGGGGTTAATCAATCTTACAAGTTACCAAATGTCCTTCCAACGTATGGGTCCTACCCCAAGTATAAATATTAACGGTACCGACAGATATCTGAATTGGAATTCAATCAAAGTGATTAACAAAAATGAATGGTTCTATAAATTATTACCTATAGATTTACCACCAAGCCAATATCGCAATTTTACAATCCACCTCAATTTCTCCAATCGCAGATCATTATCTTATGATACCCCGCTCAACCCAGCACATGATTGCGAGCACCCCTCACTTTGACAACTTGCAGATACGATCTAATCCCCTGACATTAATCTCATTACTATTCCACAAAGGGGTTAGACCATTTCATCTTCTTCTTCATTCATCATTTGACTTGCAACTATCCCAGAGTACCATTTTCCTTTGAACAAGCAGTTCAGAAGCAGTTCAGATTCTATAACATCCTTCTCCACACGATCATTACAACGATACAAAAAGTGATTTGAGACCCAAGCCAATAGTCTCAAGTTGTGGGTATAAAATCCCTAAAGAGTCGGTTGTACTTACCACTAAATGACTTCATCTGGTTGAAAGCATCGTGAACAGGGTCATAAGAGCCGAACACTAATTATATAAACGCTAGGCGTTACTGCACTCACTATCATGTAGTTTAAAAGCGCTTGTTGCAAACCTCAACACATTGCTATGGAGGCAATGGCTCTTCGTACCTTGATGGTAACTGAGGTTTAGATGAAAGGTTCAAACGCCAAGAGTTATCCAGAGATGCTTCAGCCAGAGCTATTTCGTATCAGATGCGTATAGACATGAAGCCAATCTGCTTAGAGCCTATTGCCCCGAATGCCTTGTTTGTGGTATGTCTAATCTAGTAAAATAAGCTGTTGTTAGTTACAGATCAATGTCAGGGTATCTAATAGTCCGGACTGCAGTCCAACAATATAAGGTTTTGAATGTTTGAAAGCAGTTAGAGATCTGGAAATGATTCAATATTCCAATCGAACTCGATATCTTAAATGATTTGAATGTTCTAATTGGTTTGGAGATTTGATAGTCTTCATTGTTGGACTACAGTCCAGACTATTGGATACCTTGCCTGAGATCATTTCAAGCGAAATGGATAGAAGATTTCTCATGATGGTGAGCAGACGAGACAACAGCAGCAGAAGAAATTGTAGCGACGACAGTGGCGAAAATGGTGACAGTATGAGATGAAACATACTCAAAATGAAAGATATGAGATAAGTGAGATTTAGAAGAGAAGATACTTAACTTTCGACGAAGTGGGGATTGGGGAAGGGGATCCTTCTGGGGGTGGGTTTTCACTATCTTTGTGGCTGTTCCTGTCCTTAGTTCAAAGCACCAGGGGCACCTTTATACATAGAAGATAGAACTTGAGTTCCAAAGTAAAAGCTGTATCCACCGTGATTGGGCGACATCAAGGTGTGATAGATGTACTATGAAGAAGAGAGAAGGTAAACGTGTGCTAGAACGCTAAGTGAGAGTGCCGAAGACTTAATTTTGTAGAGCTACGAGGCATGAAACTACAGGCCAAGATGTGAATGATAGCACCAATATCCAATCCTCGCGAGTTGTAGTCAACGTGTGGGGTATGTAAAGGGGTTAAGATATCCAAATTACAGGGCAAGTCCCTGTGTTCGGAAATTTAAAGTTTTGACGGGTGGAATAGGGTCTCAAAATCGAATGAAGCGGGGGTGGATGAGAAAATCTTAGATATAATTTATTACGTTGAGGTTGACAATAAAAAGCGATTAACGGTACGGCACCCCCAACTCAATAGAAGTGATTTCAAAAACTTCTATGGGCCTACATACAAGACGATCAGAAATCCCCGCAAGGACCATCATAATATCACTCTTTTGGTGCTACCAAGAAGGGAAATTTGTCGCTTCTATTATCGTTTTTCAGGTATTGTCTCAAGCGGAATATGGATGAAGAGATATGAAGATAGAGAGTACTTAAATAGATGTGACGATCGAGTTTAAAGACCAGATTTCTATGGCCCACATGTCAAGAGCGCAAACTCTATTTCATTGTATGTTATTCACTTGAAGATTGTGTCAGAAGTGTGGGATCAACTCAACAGCTAACATGATTTAGTGAACCACTTGCAGCGCATATAAGGAGCCTACGTCCCGGGTTCATTCTCTTTTGCTAGAGCCACCTCTTCAACACGCCAGAAAGAGTTCAGAGGCTGGCAAGTGATCACTATCAGATTTTGAGATTGCATGGTAGACTAATGTAGTAGTTAAAAGCGAGCTGAAAGAATCAAATGATGTGTTGAGTCATATATAGAAAAACGACAAGTTTATAAAATGGCGAAGACATTGTGAATAACGGCAACGAGTATATGAACAGTGCCTTTCATTGTTGTGGTTTGACTTATTGTTATCATCGAGCGAAGGTGTGTATCTCTAATGCAAATTCTCATAGCTATCCTTTCGCTACCCAACCTGACTTGAAATGACTACAATATATCTGGATCTGTCAAGTATCAAGACCTTTAAGTCCGGCCTCATCAGTTACTTCACTGACCTCTCCATCAAATATTCATAATAAGATGCAGAACTACAGAGTCGGAGGTTTCACAGCTCTTTTATAGTGCCAAATTGGAATTGTGTGGAGTGAATAGGTATGTGCATAAGTAGATGAAGATTGTGTTCTACCATAAGTGAAAAGAATAATGGTCATACAATAAGTGGGTGGACCTAGTTGCAGCACACAGTGTGTTCAAGTGGTGTATATCATGTGGTAACACGACGAATACCATAAAGTATGGCTGAACATAAAAAGAAAGCGCGCACTTAAGTTCTGGCCATCAATGGATGTTGAAAACATGACCTGATCATTCAAAATAGATTTGCCGATTCCTGACATTGAAGCTCGAATCTATCTTTCCAAAGCACTGAACATCAAATAAAAGCATCGGAAGCAGAACATGAGTGCAATGACATTTTCAATGACAGTCGGAAGGCCATACGATGAGACAAGAAGAGATGGCAGTCACATGCTAATGACCAAGCACTTGCCGAGTAAAGCGTACAACCCGTTCCTCGCAGCTGGCAAAATGTTCGCAAAAAAGGTTCTATAACACCAATTTATGACCAGGTTTGCGACCTTCCATATTTGATGAAGCCTGCGAACTATCCAGCTTCCTAGCCAACTAACTTCACAACTAGTTACCAGCGCATCATTTTCGCCAATGACTGGTCCTCGCAATACGCCCTTTACGCCCTTCAAAGCCCACGTGGCAGGCGCCAATAAACTTCAAACAATGCCCGCAAATAAAAGGACAACGCATGCTATCAAATAAAATATCTCAATTAAATCCTTGGTATCAAGTACAATACATCCAAACATATATCACAAGTGTGCTCTAGCCTTCAGCGCCTGTCTTCTCTTCTCTCTTCTTTGCAATTCCTCCTTGTCCTCCTCTGACATCCCTATATCCCCAGATCCTTCCGCGAACAAGGTCTGACCCAATTCATCCGCAAGCCTCAAGACTCTTGTTGATACAGTTGCTCCATCTCGTCTATTCTTTCCTTCTCGCCTTGACTTTGCAATCTTTTCAATAAAATCCCATAATTTTCCTTCTGCGATAATCATACTAGTTTCTGGATTTCGCTGTGGTGTCCATTCGGGAGCAAGTCGAGATCGTGGTGGGATCTTAGAATTTCTACTCTTAGATACTATTACAATGCCTTCATCTTCAAATCGCTGATATGCATTTTTAAGTGTTTCTTTATTAACGGCTTCGAAGTAAGATAGATCACCTTGGTGATAAAGAGTTTTGCCAAGCTTGAAATCATTAGCAAGTAGTCATAGACTATATACGACAAGAAGAGACTTACTAATTGAGCGCCATCATGAGCTTTCTTGACTTCTAACCAAACATCATTTGGTTTGCTTGGAGGTGGTGTAAAGCCCATAAGGGAAACAGCACCAAGCCAAAATGCTTCGACAAATGGCCATATCAAGAAACAGTAAAAATCGTAATTTTCGCGTCCAACGGAACGCTCATGGTCAGATAAACCAACAGTCAATATCTTTCCTTCTGGATCCCGAATAAGTTCAACAATATTGTCGGCTTCCAAGTCGTGTAGAGTGTTGTCCAGATTAACAACCAATCCTTCGGTGGGGTAGATAAATTCACCTCGGAATAGTTGAGAGAGAAATTGAACTTGGCTTCGAAGGTCTTCATATGAGATGTTCTGGTGAACTTTTCCTCCGCCACGCTTTACATTCATGTACATACTGGCGCTAACTAGTGCTTCAGAGATGAACAAATGTATTGTCATGTTTCGATAGAAAGAAAGTTGGAATCGATCAACAGCGTAGTATGTTTCTTCTGCCAACCCATCTACCCTGCCTACAAGATCTTTACCAAGAACTTCAAGAGCCCGCTCAACAACTGTAGATGTGGTAGCACCGGCAAAATGAGCTACTCGCCCACCTTTGTTTCTAACTCGTTCGCTGATCCATTCGACTCGACGAATCAACTCAGATTTTCCAACACCACGGCCTCTCAAAGTCAATAAAACCGTTCCAACCAATGCAGTAGGCATGACAACCGAAACTGCATTGATATCGGATAGAACTTTGTAACCCAAAGTCCTCAGTAATTTTTGCCGAACACTAGGTACATTGATGCTCTCGAAATCAAGCGTCTTTGGTATTCCCAGCGACCGAGCTTGCTGCTGTAAGCTAAAATCCCGCAAACTCCAAGGTTCATGAAATCGGACATCCACACGCCCCAGTTTTAGAGAAAGAACTGATGATGCCGAGAGGAAGTCTGCTAAATTTTCCTTTTTCTTAGGAATTCCAAGTAACTCACCAACATAACCTTCGGTTTCGATGACTTTATCATACTGGGTGCTGACAGGACATATGATTGTATCTTTGACTCGACCTGAAAGGATGCTATCCAGGATGAAACTCAGGATACCGAATTTGGGAGGTAACAACTTTCCAGTTCTTGATCTACCTCCCTCGATGAAGCATTCGAAATTATAACCGCCTTGTAGAAGGGTATCTATGTATGATTGTACAAGAGTGGTATACAGAGCATCATCTCCGAAACTTCTTCGTATCCACATGGCCCCTATAAAATTATTATATGTCAAGATCGTTCGAGGATATTGACTAACCAGCATGTTGTAGAAAGCTCCCCACGACAGGGAAATTAAGATTATCACCAGCTACAACTGTTGGTAATGCGATACCCAATCTATAGCAAATCAGTTGCAAAGAAACATAATCTACGTGAGATCTATGACATGGAAGGAAAATTATAGATGTTTTGTCTTTTTGTGCCTTTTCGGCAACATTTCGTAATCTAAGAACTTCTTCGCTGGACACATGAATACCTACATGACCATTAGTAAGAAAATCAGGGACCATGTGAGCTTCACTTGCCTTGATGATATGCTCTTGTCAAAAGCTGGGTGCATAGATAATAAGCTCCTCGAATAAATGGCCTACTTTCCATCTTGCATATCATATCGCTCGTCAACTTTTCTGAAAGCTCTTGCAAACTTTGTTCAATGGCAGATTTCCTCTGCGATCTTTTCGAATGGTATAATGGATCATCTTTATTCAATAAACCTTCCTGCTCCTCAATTCCTATCCGCTTCTCGGCCAATTTAGATATTCGTGTTTGTAAAATAGGTGTAGACATGACCGCAGCTGTCATATTTTCCGAGAATCCAGGATAGAATATAGGTTGTCCGATGAAATGGTCGTAGGCACGCCATCCTGTCTGTAGGAGCGTTAGATATTAGCAATGGATGATTTAGGCCCATCAGTGAAAGTACTTACTCCTGAAACATGTAAAGAGACCTCTCTCAGAAATTCCAAAGGACTTGACCTAAATCTAGCCATATGCTCCACCAAATTCCGTTCTTTCTCTCCATCGTGAGGTCTTTCTGGAGGTTCGATGTAACCACTAGGATGCAATGTTACTTGATCACCCAAAATTTCGAGATCAGGAGCCGAAGTCCTTGGAGGAGATGAGCTTTTGTTGTCTGCCATGTTGATCGATATTGGAAGATGATGTTATCATATTATCATTGTCGCACAATATTATCGAGTGCCGAAAACAAACATACGCATTATTATCGCAAGCCTGCTAGGTGTGATGAAGCATTGTCAATTAAATATTTAAGCCTCGGTGAGGCACGCCGGAGCGCGCCATCCATCGCCTTGAGGACCACAGCGAAATCTGGGGTCACCAAAACTAGTTTAGCGTTCATGTCTTACTGTGGAACTGTTTTAGCATGTGAATTTTGGTAGCTCTAGGCTTCTTCTCGAGCTTTTGATATTTTGCGACAAATTTATTTCAACAACGAACAAAGCAGAAAAGATGGCATCGAAGGATAACAATATGGCGACGCAATTGTTATCGCGAGCGCATTCACCTGATACTTCAACTCGGATTTTCACCGAAAAAGTCAAACAACGACCATTACATCTAAAACCCACAGAACCAAATAACGAACAACAACGTCGTCGTCTCGAAAGACAGCGGAAATTAGCTCTACGAAAAAAGAAATTGAAGCCTGCCCCTCTATCTGCTCGAGAGAAACGCGCTCTATGTCTATACGATGTACCTAAATCGGCTCAAAAATACAACATTTACGAACCTTTAAATAAAATGTGGTTAGGATATATTTCGGAAGTGTTGGGAGGAGAAAATTGCATGCCGGTTACTGGATCTGCGGCTGCTAAATTATGCAGTGCGGATTATCATGGAGCGGAACTTGAGGTTGTGAGAAGTAGATGTGTGAGTAGAGTTGGTGTGAAGGGAATTGTTATCAAAGATTCGAAGGGGGTTTTCGAGGTTATCACGAAGAACAATGATTTGAAGGTTCTGCCAAAGGAAAATACCATTTTCAAATTTACAGTGCCAATCCAGGCGACCAAGAAAGATATCGAGTCAGAGAATGATGGAAATTCTGTCACAGAACTGGTCTTCGAGTTACATGGTGAGCAATTTATGCATCGAGCAGCAGATCGTGCAAATAAGAAATTTAAACCACATTTCTTGCCTCACGTATGAAAGACCAATTTGGCGGATCTTTTATCCCGGAGTCTCCTGATGGAACAATTTTCAGTTACCCTTCTTTGCATGCGATGGCTCGCCAGGCCCAATACAACAGTCTTATAGAAATAGAATTCCACAAAAGTTCAAAGAGCGTTGGGATGGGTGTTGGAGATGTAATTTGGATATCACCAATATTCCATTGAACGAACACTCAATCAACAAACAAGACATTCCATCAACGCCGTCATCATCTACCCCGCTTCTCAAACCACCGAAATAAGCCATCGTAGCCACCATACGACCCAAACTCCAAGCATATTATACATAACGATTTATACATGAACATCTCTTAAAATCAAAGCATACACAACTCATTCCTCAAACCACATCCTTCGAAACATGCGTTGATGCTGGCTGTGCGATCCCCGATGATTGCTGAGAAACAACTGTTTCCCCATTCGCCGGCGCATACGAATAGGCCGGCAAATTCACATCATCTGCAACACTATAAGGTGGAGCCGCGGCATTCGCTCTCGGTCTATTATAAATCTTTCCCGCGTATTGCGTGCGTCTTTCTCTTCGTCTCCGTGAACCGATCGTCGTCAAGGTTACTATAATAACGACGAAAACCACGAGGATGACCACGCTGATAATTACATGAATAGTGACAGCACTCTTCTGTCCGGAGTTTAAATCTCGTTCTTGTGAATCCGACGGTGGTTGAGGATAATCGCTACCGACAGTTGCCATGACCATAGGAAGAGCAAGAAGGAGGATGGAAAGGATGTTCTTGAGAGTGGACATGTTGATTGAGGATATGATGTCGTCGTATTGAGAGATCAATAAGATGTAGTTCTGAAATCCTATTGCGCACAATAGAGAATCGAAAGAAATAACAACCTCGAATTTTACACACTATCTTCAGGCAAAAAATTCAAAGTTTTTCTGATAAACCAAAAAGAAAAACTCCCCTTTAAAAAAAACAACTCACAACCACTCCATGTACCAAATCTCACCCTCTCCCTTCCCATCCACCTCCCATCCTTCATCCCTCTGCGCCTTCCCCACACCCCATCTGATACACTCAAATGCGTGGCTCTGCTCACACCATTCGTTTCCTCTCCAAATCATCTCATCTCATCCATCCATCCATCCATCAAAATATGGCATTCCTACCCAAACTGTTAGTAGACCATTGTACTGTCTTGCAACTGTTTGAAAGGTTTCAGAAGTAAGATAAGAGAGAGGCACAGTATTTAATGCACCTTGGGTATGTTGTAACCTATCGAGGTATTTATATAAATTATGCGTTGAAATGTAGATTTGAGGCTGTGTGGAAATTTTCATGGTTTGGAGGTAGTGCTTATGGAATTGGTTTGATTTCATTTGATGTGAGTACCTACCCAGGTAGTAAGCGCTCGGTTATATCAGGGGGTGTCGAGGGTCGTACACACCTAATAGTATACCTACCTAGGTCCGCAATGGTACTATTATCTTATGTATCTTGGTTAATTACCCAGCTACCCTGATAATCAAACAAAATCAAATGATCCTTCATCTTCAAACGATATGATCGTATACCTGCACCAATCATGAAGAGAAACCTTCAACCCTAGAAAGTTTGATCAATACCCCAGCAGCGTTCTTCATTAGGGGCGTTCTTCTGCCTGCTTCAATATGCTGCTCTCAACTGTGTGAATATTTCGGTTCACATGGCTAAGATATTGATAACAATGATCATCATTAGACCAACTATTCAAGAACTTCAAATTATTAAACATGATTGTCGTCGCGTCACTTCAAATTTCCAGATTGTATGAGGACCCGGGAGCCATTATTGAGCCATATTCATCGTTTATTTCTCTGCCATTTGGACTTTTCAATTACCCATTTAGGGATATATGTAGGTAAACCTTTGACATCATTCCAGATTAGATTCATCCATATCCTTTTCAATGCTAGGTATTCCTTCAGCTTTCAGTCTCAACTCTTGTCCAACCCCTCTACTATATTGTACAACATTTCCAGATATCATCTGACTAAATTCAGACGACGTTCATGGGTATTATCTTCATTGATCATTCTTCGATTATTCGGTCTCGGTAAAGTCGTTTTGTACTCCTGACGCCATGAGATTGTCGGTTGTGGGAAATGAGCTTGCTGGATTGCATAGTTTCTCTATTCGTACCGAATCACCACTCAATACCATAAACTAATAAGTTCCTCACTAACAGCACTTGGAGTCAAAGCCCCCGATTCGGTGATAAGTGCGGATATCAGAGCTGGAGGCTACAAAATCGTTAGTATTATATCAAATCCAGATAGAAAGCACATACCGTAAAGTCTACCGCATCAACAGCATCCGGTTTCGATATATTAATCTTGCCTGCCTCAAAATATTCCGATTTCTCCTCAATTTTCGGAGTTTTATCCCCTTCATCATCCTCGGTACGGAAATCAATAATCTCTTGATCAATACCAAGATCATATTGTCCCAAAGGATATAATCGCACAAACTTATGACTTTCCGCAGCGACATAAAATGGTTTTCCTGCCGCTTTCGCCAATAGCGCGATTTGATATGTTCCTAATCTCGAAATGACTCCTCCATTTTCTACCACACCTTCTGCGCCGACAATAACTAAATCGACTTTGCCCATAGCATATCCGACAGCACCTTCTGATATTGTAGCAACTGGTACACCTTTAGCCCTTAATGATGTAACCACGGCTTTACTCTCTGCGCTCCTAGCATCATTCATAACATAAATGACGTTAAATCTAACATTTCCACCAGTAGCTCTCGACTCCGCAGCTTTATCTAATAAAGCTCCCACGACTCTACTTCCTCCATGAGTCAAAACCACACTTCCATCTCTAACAAAGTTTCGTCCATAAGTAGCAATACTATATCTAGCCTGCTTTGCTCTAGTAACAAACAATCTTCCATTACTCAAAAGATGCTGTCGCACTGTTTCGAAGTTTCCGGTACTTGAAGGTTTTAAAGATTGTATCATATATCTTTGGAATAAATCCGTACCGGCAGATAATGATATGGAATTGGGAATGCGAGATTTCAAATAATCGGACTGGGTTTTAACTAAATCGAGAGTTTCGTAAACGGTGACTGCGCGAGAGCAGGCCAGAAGTTCAATGAGTGCTTCGATTGCAGCGACTGGCATAGTAACATCGGGGTCATCGTTGAGAAGTCGATGGTAGGTTTCTACTATACTGATAGAGGGGTTATGAGTCAGTGAGGGGTTCTTTTGAGAATTGTATATAGAGAGATGTACTCGAATTGTTTTGAATCCTTCTTTTGAGGAATATTCCCTATGGAAGCCATTTTCTTTAAAGCAGGAGGATATCCAGAAAGTGCCGGTGGAGTTGTACTACGAAAGCTTTCTTCGAACAGAGGTGTTGCTAATGAGGAGGGGAAATTTTGTTAGCAAGAGCAAGGCTGTGACGCACCACAAAATGGATTTTCGACGGCGCAAGAGCTAGCTAGAGCAATGGTTGATCAAAATCGCATTGACAATTTATAGATTTGGCATACCTGGTTCTGGATCCATTTTTGGTGTATGTTTGTCCTTTGAATTTCTTCAAGATTTCAAGTCGGCTTGTAAAGATTCCTCAAAAAATACTCGCTATATGGAATATCAATAGAGTCGTGAAATTGTTTGCAAATGCAATTGATGACTCCAAGCTTTATCGAAACAATGAATTCATAATTAGAGAGGGTAAGGATTATATCAGCCAATCAGAGATCATTTCACGTGTAGCCTTACCATACA
This sequence comes from Botryotinia convoluta, assembly GCA_004786275.1. NCBI lineage: Eukaryota > Fungi > Ascomycota > Leotiomycetes > Helotiales > Sclerotiniaceae > Botryotinia > Botryotinia convoluta. The sequence continues at coordinate 53,296 of PQXN01000251.1, forward strand.
ACGATAGGCTGTGGAGAAAGAAGGCCGAACACCTAGCATCTCCTCTAATGGAGTACATACATACTATGTAGAACTTTCAGCTCTTTCTTATCAATCATAAAGACAAACATCGGGAACCTCAAAGAAAGGGGTTTGTCTCAACTGATTTGCCTTTCTCATAATGATATAGAAAGAGATCCTCCAGCCCAGAAATAAAATAACTCCTCTCAAAATCATGGAGACTATCGACCCCTCCACAGGTAGACCTCTACCACCCGATGCACTCCAACGAATCCTCTTCATCGCACCTTCAGTCCACGTCTATAACATTCCACCTCTTACCTCGAATAAAGGCTACGTAGCTGTTACCTGGACTGCGGACAATAATAAACGACAAATCTTCACTGCGCGAGTTCGTATTCTCGAAACAGCTATCCCAGATAAAAATGGCGAGGAGAAAGTCAAAGCAGATATATTACTAGAAGACCCAAGTAATGGACAGCTATTCGCCGCAGCTCCATACACAGTAACAGGTGTGGTAGAACAAGTACTGGATAGTTCACGATTTTTCGCAGTCAGAGTACAAGGAGAAGGAGGAATGAAAGCGGTTCTGGGAATAGGATTTGAAGAGAGATCGGAAGCATTTGATTTTAGTGTGGCATTACAAGAAGTGAGGAAGACGCTGGGGATTGAAGAACAAGGAGGAGGAAAACCTCCATCTGCGGGAACGAAGAAAGGAGAGGAGAAATCGGAGGTGAAGAGGGATTTTAGTTTGAAGGAGGGAGAGACGATTACGGTTAATATTGGAGGGAGAGGTGCGGGTAGGAGGACACCCAAAAAGAGTGAAGAGTCTGAGAAGGGGTTGGGTGGGTTTTCTTTACCTCCTCCGCCGGGTGGAGGAGGCATGGGCGCATTTTTACCACCACCTCCAAGTGCACAGGCGATTAAGGCTCAGAAGAGATTAAGTCAGAATAATATGGAGGCACCTTCAATACCTGAACCATCTGCTGAGGAATTAGGGTTTGATGATGGAGAGTTTGGAGAGTTTCAATAGAGGACTATTGATGGACGATGATGAACAAGCTAGAAAGATGGATATGAAGATTCAAGCGAGATGCCCAAGGACACGAGAGGGGAAAGAATAGGGGAATTTGGCCAAGGAATATTGAGAATTTAATCTCTCGCCAATCGAGAGCGATAGGAATTTCAAGCCCTGGTACTGACTGTCGTCTGCAGGATGTGAACTGGAGTTGATAATCGGGTGTACAAGAGGACTTTCCTTTGGACCCGAGCCTACAGTCTTCACAAAATATTCCAAGAAAGCTCAAACAAACACAGCCACACAGCAAGATATTTCAATACTCATAATAGGACAATATCCAAGGCGCCTAAAGAATGGAACGGAGTTCAAAGGATCTAGATCTACAATGAAACTTAACTCATTGTCAATTTATTAGATATCAATCAATCAACATCACAAGAATTATTATTGTCCATACAATCTAAATGTATTGAAATGTAATTCAGGGCACGTGTATATCCTATCCTCCATAGAAATTTCAAACCATAAAATCTACAAACTAAAAACCGTCATGTAAAACATCAATTCTATGTACAATCCGCATAAAATACCCAGGTATGTATATAATGTTACAAAAGATCTCCAAAGCAAAGAATACACATATACCATCTGATAGTAATCCGAATCTTCCAACAAGCAGAAATTTTCATCCTGATCCCCATCTCATCATCCTATACAATTCGTGTCACTCTATCCCCATCCATCTATTCTTATACATCATCCTTTAGGGTCATTCACAACATCCATACATCATCATATATCCAACTCCAAAAAAGTCAACATCAACATCAAAATTTCTACAAACAACCCCTACCAAACCTAATCAATCTCATTCCTCTCCTTCAAAACTTCCTTCCCATACAACTTCCCCTCCCCCTTCCCCCCACAAA